>CAJFCP010025994.1:149273-167211 GCA_904066005.1 Synergus itoensis | reverse complement strand
GTTGATATTGGGAGATTCGAGTGTACAACAAGAAAGCCAAGATATCATGAAGCTGAAGTTTGCAACGTTTATGACAATGAGTGTGTGTTTACACCAAGCGGCGTTGCGTTGCGTCGCCTATAGTCAGTGGCGTGGCTTTTACCAAGTCTCTCAAGAAGTGTGAAAGTAGTGCCAGGTAGTGTTGTAAAAATAACCAAAATAACCTGGTCATGAACTTATTAAACGATTTAAATATTTTTTGTTGTATTAAAAATAATTTTGATAATTAATAATAATTTTTGTGCGAAAGTAAATTGTCAATAAGTATAGATGAACTTTTTACCGTAAATGTGTAATTATAAGTACTAACAGTTTGACAAGTTCATAAACAGGTTATATTGGTTATTTTGCCATCACTACTTTAATTCTATTGATAAAAGCCACGCTGCTGATCATAAGCCACTCAACACCGCTCGGTGTAAACACACTCAATGTAAAATTAATTTTTGAAAAAAGCACGAGACCTAAAATTTGATTTCGGTAAATGGTTCCATTTGATGTCAAATAAACCCAAAACAATTTCAACCCTCAAAATCATCACCTAAGTATAAGAATAATTATTACAAATCCTCTGGCTTCGACACCTAAAATTTTACTGATTTAAATAGTTACATTTAATGTTCAAAGATTCCAAAAACAGTTTTAGGATCAACGTCAAAGTCAACCCCTAAACATTAAAAAATCATTATAAATCTCCTAACTTCAAGACCTAAAATTTTATTCTTTTAAATGATTCCATTTAATATGCAAACATAAGACCGAAAAGATTTCACTCTCCAACCTCCATAGGATGACCCTGAAAATCAATGCCAAAGCAAAAAAATTATTAAAAATGCCTTAAGGATTTATTTTGAGGGTGATCTTGTGGGGATGGGCGGATGTACCTTTTCGGTCCTATTTGGACATTAAATATCAATTCATTTAAATTAATAAAATCTTAGGGTTCCCAGTGTAAGGATTTTTAAAAATTTTTTTTGCTTACGGGTTGATTTTCAGGGTCATCCTAAGGGGGTCGGTGGATAAAAAATTTTCGGTGTTATTCGGACATTAAATGCAACCATTTAAAAGAATAAAATTTTAGATCTTCAAGTTAGGGGAGTTATAATATTTTTTTGTGTGCTTAGGGGTTGATTTTCAGGGTCATTCTAGAGGAATTGATATACACCAATTTTACGACCATCGCTTTTATTATTTAAGGCCATGTAAGACTTACCCGATCCCTACCTTACCGACATTGTTTTCTCTGCAACCTTACTTGTATATTTGTTGAAATATCAAATTGAAAATTTCTAAAATTGAAGAAAATAATCTAAGGTATGCTTATCTGCTAGTCTTAAATTTTTGTAAAAATAAAAAAAAAATTTTGAAAATTTTTTTTTTTTTATAAATGTCGATATTTAGGACCAGATAAACGTACCTTAATACTTTAGCTTCAATTTTAGAAATTTTCAATTTGATATCTCAATAAATGTAGGAGTAGCATTGCAGAGAAAAAAATGTCGGTAAGGTAGGGATCGGTTAAGTCTTACATGGCCTTAAGAGAATATTTATTTTCAGTATTAAGGGGTTAGGCCACTCTAGAGGCCGAAAAAATAGGCTTTTTTAGGATTTTTTTTCTAGAAATACTACAAAATAAATCGAGATTCCAATTAAGGATATTTATTGTATATATAAACAACTGTATACACAATTTTTTTTGAAGCGATTCATTTCAAAATGGCGGTTGTGCAGCATTTTTCCGATGACGTCTTCGTTTCTTCAAGGCTCACGGCCGGACAAACAGCTCCTGTAATTTTTGAATTTCAATTACCCAATTTTTTTTTATATTGTATACACTAACTGCTAGAGAAGTACGTAGGTTTTTTTCGATATTTTAATTTTTGGCCAAATGGCGCACTTCCAAAGTGAAAAGTGAAAAATTTGCTTGAAAAATCATCAAAAAATTGTCAATAACAAATTAACTATGCAATTTAAAAAAAAAATCGTACGTACTTCTATAAACAATATATTTTTCAAGATATATGCAAAATTTCAAGTAAATCGGTTGAAAATTGTCTGAGTTATGTGTCCGGCCAACTCAAAAAATACAGTTTTGAGATAAACGCGTTTGAAGTTTTGAGTAGTAAAAAATCATGAATAATTTTTTAATACCTTTAATCAGCGATGCCTGCATCATACAATTGGCCTTCCAGATTATCGTCCTGCCGTTTTTCCTCCTTTCTTTCCATTGTACACCACTTTATCACTCATTGTAAAAATAAATTAATAATTATATAGGTGAAAAAAATTAAATTTCACAGAAGCGGTCACAAAGGCAGACCAGGGGGCCTTGTACTAAAATTCAAAAACCGTGTACTTAGAAATTTTTCCCGACTATAATCTTTTGGCACATCATTTTTGAGGTCTTAAGGGACAATTTAAAACAAAAAAAAAATCGATTTTTCGAAAATTCTAGAGAGGCCTAACCCCTCAAAAGAAACTGTTTCATTTTAATTCTCGGTATCTAAAATATAGTTAATTTAATTTGAGAGAAATGTATTTCTTAGTATTTAGATATGTAAGATAGTTTAATTTAAAAGAAATAATATTCTCAGAAGTTAAATGTAATATATTAATTTAAGATATAATATTCTTTCCGAGAAATATTTGAGCATCGTAGCGTCGAGGAATCCTCCCCACCGTTTACCAAAATGGGGCACGGATTTTTCTGGAAGATAGACGAGAGTCGCCGTCGACAATTTCAGTAGCATATTAGCGAGCAATCAACGAGGGTCATGCTCTCGTACCCTACGAATTTGTACTCGTATCTTTCGCCGCGTCCTATCTGTTTCCTATTACGCATTTTAATCTAAATAAATTCAGTTTTCCTACAAAGTTAAAAAATTAAAGTGTTCTTTTTCTTTTTTCCGGTTCTCTTCCTTTTCAGCGATTCATCGAAGTTCCTTCGAGCCTATCATCATCATTGCTGGGATTCTCTCCAAGATTTCCAGTCGTTCTCCAGTTGTTCTCCAGGTGCATAACCGACGTGCAGGAGTGATTTCTCGGTTTTGAGTGCCAGTGCGCGTTTAATTTTAGTTCCGTTTTCGTTCGTTATTTTTATTTTTTTTTCTACAATTGTGTCGACCGGCTATCCCTCCCCGGAGGAGTGAGCGTCGATTACAATTGCGGTAGGTCGAGGGGTACTGACTCGTTTCGCGAATCAAGGTCGGTGCTTCGACTTCGCGTTGTTTTTCTTTCCTCACGGAAAGAAATTAAAGACAGCAGCGACACTCATAGGTACCACTGATGCGTTTAACAGTACTACTTTAGTGCGCCCTCTGTTTAATGACGACTATTCTCCAAATTAAGGCACGCTGCTGCCCTGGTCGGGCACGCTGCTGTCCTGGTCAGTTCTGGTAGGGCATGCTGCTGCCCCTAAAAGTACAGCAGCTAACCTGAAACAGTGTTGCTGTTAGACCAAAGCGACAGTGGCGCTGCGTTACCAAGGACTTGTCATCTGCTGTCTTTAATTTCTTTCCGTACTCGCATTCGTGATTAATGAACGCGACTACCCCTAAACCTCGTAAGCGTCGAGGTAAACCACAGAAGCGCCTAAACCGAAGGCGTCGCGATAGCAAAAGGCGACAGCTCCTTGCATCTCAAGAGATCGCGGACTCCGATCTCTCTATTGAGCGCAATACAATTTTAGATCTCGTTCTTTTTACAAGAAAAAATAATTCTTCTTTGTCGTAAACCTTGCAAACTTTAAATTCATAAGATACTATTTTATTTAACTGTATCGAAAAAGAAACACTAATTTCTAAATCCTGTATAGGCTTTTTAAGAATTTTGAGGGATTACAAAACATTGAAAGGGATTAAAAAGATATTTTATGAATTTTTTGGAAACGCAAAGTTTCAAAAGAATTTAAGTGATTTTCAAGAATGTTAAGGGATTACAAAAAAATTCATGAACTTTTATAGGATTTCTAAAAATTTTCAAAAATTTTTTTGCATATCCAAAATATTTTAAAAGATTTTAGGCGAATTCAAAACTTTCAAGAAACTTGATGAGATTACAAAGAGTTTAAAAAGGTTTACAATAATTTTGGGGTACATCAATGAATTTTAAAGAATTTTGAAATTTGCTCAATTTGAAGCTTTTTCATTAGAAGTAAGTAAATTTTTCATTTTGGACTACATACTTTTTAATTCGAACTACACAAAGTGTGACGTATTACACAACATTTTAGGCTTCGGGAAATTTCACTTTCAATCGGTGACACATTCTATCTCAAAGCACTTATTCGCGATATATCTAAATTCACGAACATTTCATAACTGACTGGATTACAAATTAAGATAAACTCACCTTCGTAAATAATTGGTTCTTTTTCTCTAAAATACGTGAGTGCGGGAAATGTCTTAATGCCATACTGCTTCGCCAATCGTTTGTCGTTGATCTTAACAAAATCAACCCCGAATGTGTCGGTGTCATCGTCAATTTTCTCTAATTCAGCTAGAACTTTATCACATGTTGTACAGCTCCTCGCATCTGAAAAATAATTATGTATTATAAGAAAACAAGAAAAGCTTCCTTACTCTTGTCCCTATTTCACATCTATACCTATTTTATTTTAATCATCTTTCTATATTCCCGCATTTTAGATTATTTTATTCTTCTTACGTTTTCTTTTCCTAAATCCTATAAGATCTATATATTGGAGATTAATATCTTCGTCTCTCACAGTCTTCGTTCCTTGTGCTATTCTTCAAAACACATCTTGATTAAACCAACCGTCATTGTTATTTTACTTCCAGTTTCTCTCTTTGGACGAAGAATTTCTTTTATAAAGTTAGGATACGTATATCAATCAAGCTTAACAAGATTTCAATTACATTTAACCGATTTTATATCTTTTTCTAAGCTGGTATTACAGAAGCAAACTTGATCTTCCTCCAGTGATTCGTCTGTCTTATTTTCTATTCTTTGATATTTTGACAATAATTCCCTTTTACAAAATATTCGCTATCTCTCCATTTGACACTATTCGCAAAATATTTGGCTGATTTTTGAATTTAACATTAAGAAAAAGGTGAAGAATTTTTTTTTTTGATAAAGTTCCGAAAAGCGTAAAGCTCTGATTTTCTTAAGACTCCGTATACTTATGTATTTTGATGCGTTGATTACGAAAATGATAGTGAAAATTGGCAACTAGACATTTTTAATGGTGAAACCATGAAAGAACCATAAAAATCATGGTTTATTGTGATTATCTCAGCTAATTTGCAAAATTAAAAAAAATGTCTCAAACAAAAGTTGTAGAACTCATCGA
The DNA here is from genome assembly GCA_904066005.1 of Synergus itoensis. Lineage (NCBI taxonomy): Eukaryota > Metazoa > Arthropoda > Insecta > Hymenoptera > Cynipidae > Synergus > Synergus itoensis. Next base: position 161,858 of record CAJFCP010025994.1, on the reverse strand, counting down.
AATACATATTTTTTGTTTGAAACATTTTTTTCTGCGAGTGATAGTTTTCGAGAAAATCAAATATATTGATTTTCCTTTTTAAAAAACCCCATATACCACAGGTCTTCACATTCTAAATGAAAATCATTGTAAAACAAAATTATTATAAAGGGAATGGTAAAGGGAATGATAAAAGGGAATGGCAAAGGAAATGATAAAAGGGAATGGCAAAGGGAATAGTAAAAGGGAATGGCAAAGGGAATAGTAAAGGGAGTGGCAAAGAGAATGGTAAAGGGAATGGTGAAAGGGAATGGTAAAAGGGAATGGAAAATGGAATGGTAAAGGGAAATGTCAAAAGGAGTGGAAAAGGGAATGGCAAAGGGAATGGCTAAGGGAATGGTAAAAGGAAATGGTAAAAGGAATTGACTGAGGGAAATGGCAAAGGGAATGGCTAAGGGATTGGTTAAAGGGAAGGGAAAAGGGAATGGTAAAAGGGAATGGCAAAGGGAATAGTAAAGGGAATTGTAAAAGGGAATGGCAAAGGGAATGGTAAAAGGAAATCGTAAAGAGAAATGGCAAAGGGAATGGTTAAAGGGAGGGACAAAGGGAATGGTAAAAGGGAAATGGCAAAGGAAATGATAAAAGGAAATGGCAAAGGGAATGTAAAAGGGAATGGCAAAGGGAATTGTAAAAGGGAATGGTAAAAGGGAATGTTAAAAGGGAATGGTAAAGGGAATGGCAAAGGGACATATTTCCTCATATGGAAATATTGGACAGGGCAAAAGGAATGGTATTTTTTCCCATTCCTTTTACAATTCGTATTTGAAATATTTTTCGAAATTTTGCGTTTTGACCTTTACCATTCCCTTTAACATTCCCTTTTGCCATTTCCCTTTACTGTTCCCTTTACCATTCCTTTTGCCATTTCCCTTTGGCATTCCCTTTTACCATTCCCTTTGCCATCCCCTTTGCCACTCCCTTTACCATTCCCTTTTCCACTCCTTTTACATATTCCACATATTTTTTCCTTGTATCGTTGATTTAGTCGAAAACTATCACTCGTAGAAAAAAATATTGTGAAACAAAAAATGTGTATTTCGATGAGTTCTACAACTTTTGTTTGAGACATTTTTCTTATTTTGCATATTAGCTGACATAATCGCAAAAGACCAGGATTTTTATGGTTCTTTCATGGTTTCACCATTAAAAATGTCTAGTCGCCAATTTTCACTATCATTTTCGTAATCAGCGCGTCAAAATACATAAGTATACGGAATCTCAAGAAAATCAGAGGTTTACGCTTTTCGGAACTCCACCCTTTTTTTTAATATGAAAAAGGGTCTTTGATATTTCGTGAGAATTAATTGCGAGCGTGCCAATCTTGACTGGATCTTCATCACACCTAAACAAATCTGAGGATAATGACCTTAATTATCTTTTGCTCTCTCTTCTCGCAACTCCTTCCTCCTCATTCGCAATTACGCAAAATTGTAGAATCGCCTTCAACTAAGACGACCTGTGTCAGGATCGCTCTCGGCACGTGCCGTGAACATCGAACGAAACCACCACGTGCATCACGATCTTCGTTCGGCGACCGCTTATATTACCCACCCATTCCAAATATATCAACCGGTGAATCTTGGATGGTCTTAATATAGTCTTTAACGCGTTCGTTCTCCGTAGTCGTGCATTACGTAAGTAAGAAGAAACCACCCGCGCGGAATAACATGCCGAATTAATGTCGATTGTGCCTCTCACGATTTCAAAAAAATATTTTTCTTTTTCGACTCAGTTTATTAAATCAGAAGAAGATATTCAGTAAAAGCAGCCCTCGATCCCAAAAGTTCTAATGAATGATTTAACTATTGACTCGAACATCATGTGCTATCCATAAATTACGTAACAGTTTTTTTCCCTATTTTTTCCCCTCCCCTCCCACACATAATGTAGGTACAATATCGTTTGCACACCCCCCATGTTACGTAAGTTTTTTCAATTATTTTCATTACTAAATCATTCAGTAAAATGTAGCTAGTTACTATGGAAAATTGTTGGAATACACCGACAATATGTATACTCATATATATACATAATGAAACTGAAGTTTTCAACGTTTACGTCAAGGAAAAACTATTTTTTTATAAAAAGGACGATATCTAAAATCTGATTGCGATAAATGGTTCCAATCGATGTCAAAAGACATGCAGAACAGTTTCAACCCCCTAACATACTAGTATCACCCTCAAATCATCTCCTAAGTACAAAAAAAATCATAACAATTCCCCTAACTTTGAAACCTACAATGTTATTCTTTTAAATAGTTCCTCTTAATGTCCAGAAAAGCTCAAAATAGTTTCATCCACCTAAACCCCTAGGTTCACCCTCAAAATCAACCCCTAAGTACAAAAAAAAATCATTATAATTCTCCTAACTTTGAAACCTAAAATTTTATTGTTCCAAATGGGTCCAATTTAATGTCCAATGAAGCCCAAAACAGTTTCATCCACTTAACCCTCTAGGTTCACCCTTAGAATCAAACCCTAAGTGTAAAAAAATCATTGTAATTCTCCTAACTTCGAGACCACAAATTTTACCCTTCCAAATGGATCCATTTAAGGTCCGAAGAAGCCCAAAACAGTTTAATCCACCTAACCCCTTAGGTTCAGCCTTTAAATCAACTCCTAAGTACAAAAAAATCATTAAAAATCGCCAAACTTACAGATCTAAAATTTTATCATTTCAAACGGGTTCATATAATGTTAAAGGAGGCCAAAACCAGTTTCATCCATCTAACCCCTTAGATTCACCCTCAAAATCAACCCCTAAGTTTAGAGGTTGATATTGATATTTTGAGCTTCTTTCACAGAAAAACACAGGGTTTCAATTTGTAGCATCTCGTTTGTTTAAGTTCTAAAAATGAGAATTTTTTAGTCTCAATCTGTTAAGTGAACATAGAAGCGTTTGCATTTTCGGATACGCTTCTATGTTCACTTAACAGATTGAGACTAAAAAATTCGCATTTTGAGAACTTAATCAAACGAGATACAACAAATTGAAACCCTGTGTTTTTCTGTGTTGGGCATTAAATGGAACTATTTAAAAGAATAAAATTTTAGGTCTTGAAGTTAGGGGAATTCATATAATTTTTTTTGTACTTAGGGGATGATTTCGGGATTATCCTAGTGTGGTAGGGGGTTGAAACTATTTTGTGAGTCTTTTGACATAGATTGGAGCCATTTAGCGCAATGAGATTTTAGGTCTCGTCCTTTTTACGAAAAAAAAAAAAACTTTTCATGGACATAAACGTTGAAAACTTCAGTTTCATTATACAATACGCACCAATCTTATCTGCAGTTTCATCGAAGACATCATAAAGGAAAAATGTCCTGAAAGGCGTACTTAAGGCCAATTCAGTTCCGGATGAACCGTCAAATTAAACACCCACCCTGACTAATAGTTTCGGCAGAACTTTAGTAGTGCATATTTTCACATAAAGTTTCTTATCTTTCTATAACTCTTTTTGTGCTCTGATTGATGTTAAAGTACATATTTACATTATTGTGAATATATGTGTTTTACTTCATTATTACAACAAAAATAAAACCATATGGAATGCAAAACGAATGAACTGTAATTCCGGCGAAAATTAAAACTATAAAAATCGGCTTTATTTAATTTCCTTTTTTCCTTAAAGTTTTCTAGATATCTCTTGAAATCCTGTGAAAATTTTTAATCCGTTGAAATCCCATAAAATTCCTTGAAATATTTGAAGCCTGTTAAAGTCGCTCGAAAGTTAATTTAATTTTCTTTATTCCTTAAAGTTTTCTAGATATCCCTTGAAATCCTATATCAAATTTGTCAATCCTTTAAATCCCTTAAAATTCCTTAAAGTATTTGAAATCCGTAAAAATCTTGCACCTTTATGATTTGTAAAAAAATTATATAACAGTGACGATATACCCCCTCACCCCCTCCACCTGTAACAGATCGTAACCATTTTCCTCCCCCTCCCCCCTAAATTCTGTTACGTAATTTATGGATGGCCCATCATCAAGACTGTTGAAGTTCACTGAATATTGTTTGAAAATGACGCGACTATCCTATTCTAACTTACTTGACATTTCAAGGTCAGCATTTCGCCAGATATCTGTTTCCTTGTAGATAATTTTGGCTAAAGTTTCAAAATCATTCAGTACGACATTATATAAACGTAATTGTTAGTAAATGCCTCACATTCATCCATTTGGACGTAATATTGACTAATTAGTGCAAAAGTTGTTCATTGATATAATAGAAAATTTTTCTTCAAAGTTTCATCTGTATAGCTTCTTGAAGTTTATAAAAAAAGTTCTCCTGGAACAGTTTGCATAAATATTGTTGGTTTCTTCATTTTTTTAATGACCAACTTCGGAAACATTGTAAACTTTGTTTCGCACCAGCTCTTAAAGTAGGTAACGAAGCTTACGACACACGCTAAAAATATATAAGAATCGTGAAGAAAATTTCGTTGCCACTACAACGAACACGATGCGAACCTAAAAAACGAGATGTGAAAAAAATTTGTGGGCAGATTAATAGTTTAACGCAGGTATCAAATTTAACATGCATAATCTTCGAATCCGAAGTAATTGTTTTGGAAACATTTTCCTTTATGCAATACTACGCGTTTCTTATACACAATATCCACGATAAAATGAGCGCAATGGCGTCATCATAAGAGAAACAATGGTCGTCAAAAAATGCGGAAAAAAGTGAGAGTCTAATGCCAAGAGCAGCACAGTTTTTGTGAAGTGGAGAAGTTGAGGTTCAGGTTTAAAAGGCATTGTTTTGAATGCAGTCTTATTTTTTAGTAAGGTATTTATAGAGGGAAAAAATATTTAATCTTTGCAATGACATCTCATCAGTTTTCTCTCTCGAATTGAGACTAGTTATCAGTTTTCGTTTAGATCATTCCCAATGGATTAATTCCGAGATATGTTCATCACATATTTAAGCCTTAAATTTAACACTATAGAGAGTATAAGTTAGAGAGGTCAAACTGGCAGTGGGACAAGAATGTCATATGAACATATACATATGCATTCGATAATGTTTCCTTACTACAATTTAATTAGCAATCCGGAATATCCTAAACCTACCTAGGGACAAAGCTCTTATGTAGAATATGTGTATTTTTCATTAAAACGGTTTAAATTACCTCTTCCTGGTACAATCCACGCAATTTTTTACCATTTTTTTTGAAAATAAAGTTTTAAAGAAGAGTGATAGACACACATCATTAGAACACTAAGTGCCAAAATCTCTTGGAATGAAAAATTAAATAGCCCTGAGAACATACCTACATGAATTAGGATGCTTATATACAAAACTTGGATTATGAATCGAGGGAATTTTAGCCAGGAGGAAAACATCTAGTATTGTCGTCATACCGAATATGCAATTCTTGAAATTGTTCATAGTAGAAGTTGAATAACTTTGTTCATTGCACAAAACACATATTGTGGTCTCGGAGATTTTTGTTTTTATAGTACATATGTTATGTATCACAGAGGGTGCCAAAAGAAGTCAAGTTTTGAATTTTCATCATCGGCATTTTTGAAACAAGTGGCTCAAATTTTCATTATACTTCGAGGATTTTTCTTAGGTTCTTATTTTTATCACAGATATTATATTTTGGCATAATTAGCTACTAATTTGTGACTGATTATAATTCAGACGAGATGGACAGCAATAAATGGGAATAAATGATAATGAGTGGACATTTGCCAATGTCGATTGCAATGAAGATCATTCGTTTAGCCTTAACCACGAGCTTATTCTGATAATTAATAAAGCTCGTTTCTGCCTCCCATCGAAGGTCGAATAGCTTTTAATGACAGAAGAATTACATACGTCCGGGTTTGCGCTCTTCACCCTTCAGATTCTCTTCATCTCAGCGAGCAAACGCGAAAGTAACACCCACGCGTTGGCCCACATCGAGAAGTTTTACGTAGAGGATATTATATGCTAACGCTGCAACAGCGGCCATGGTGACGCCGTCAAATGAGCATCGAAGCAGAAGAGCAAGGAGGATGAAAGATCTGAATCGAACTCACGAAACTGATGTTATTTTAGCCAGCGGGTACTCGACGCGTTAAATCTCCACTAATGGTAAATGGTCTCTAGTCCCTAAGTCGAGTTATTCTTCGCCGACCGAGCTTTCCTTGGTACTATAACTATATAGTTTCTCTCCTTTACAATGTTGGGAGCCATGAGCACGTGAGTTAAGAAAACGTTAGCAAAAACAAAGAAAACTGAGCTGGAAATAGGACAGACGAAAGACCTCACAAATCGGACAGCCCGAAATGAAGAGGCTCGTCTACTTAAATTTAGAGGTTTCAAAATTCTAAAATGAGCAGAATTTTTCATGAGTTTCTAAGAATGCTCTTGCTTCTCACTGGTATTTCAGAAATTGAAGATCAGAACAAATGTGATGAAACAAGGGAGAAAGAAAGCATGGCATTGACAATGCGCTAAAAGGGACATTGTCAAATACATATAATATTGAGCAAGATTAATTGGTAGAGTCAAACTAACGACAAGTTACAAGTGCAAGTTACAGTTAACGGCAAAATCCTAGGCATTCTCAATTCCTGGATCACCATACGCTGAATATTCCCTAAGACTCGCTCGTAAATAAATGATCACAAAAAACCATTTCGACAAGTTAATCTTTGTAGAAAAGAAAACGATGATTTCCAGGGTTCTAAGATTTAAAAAAGAACGTTTTCAAAGAGTTTTTTGAGGTATGGTAGACTAGATTAATTTAAGGCTAGTCTTACGGTACCTCCAGCTGTATCAAAAGAGGGAAAAGACGTCAAACAGATGTTCATTCCAGGGCTTAAGTTATTAGAAGACAGTATTGACCTCGTTTCCATCCTTCATTTTTCAATGAAAGGTTCTTCGGTGGGAAGATCGTGTTTTAAAGTAGATAATTGTCAAGGTGAATGAAAACATCAGTAAAAAGCTCATTGGTAATTTTTTAGATGTAGAATTATAAAAACTCATATCATCAGTACGCAAAATCATTGTAAGTTTGACGTTTGAAAGAAACAAAATTTAGAGACAATTATTTTAAAGGATAACAATTAACAATTTCCAGAAACAAAAAGTCAATGAAAATTTCGGGAGTTTGTGCTTTTCAGACGACTACTGTTGGTAAAGCGAGGTGGTGATAGGTGGGCCAAAATAACCGTACGGCTTTCTAAAAGCAGAGGCTACTAGAAGCCGTACGGTGATTTACTCTAAGAGTTCTGAAGCAAAAGAGCAAAATCCGTTGATCCGCGAGATCTAATGATATTTTTTAGTGTTACTGAAGTGAATTTTTTTTTATTTAATCTAAAATACTTTAAATAATATTTTTCATTTCTATATTCCATACGAATCAAAAAGAGTGAAAAAATGCAAAATCCGTGAAAGGAGAATTAAATGATTGAAAATGGAACTGAGAGAAATCTATTCTTTTATGGATTATAATCCTTTACAAAAAAAGAGAATATATTCCGCGGCAAATACCCAACTTTGAGATGCTCTGATGCTGAGTCTGACTCAATCTGAATTTGTGAATTACTGTTCTTTGATACATATCCAAAACATTTGTTTCTTCTACATATAAATCTATTACTATAAAAAAATATAAATAAATAAAAAATATATTAATTTATGAAAATGAATTGGCACGTAGACATGACATTTAATGCTTCCAATATATACTGTATTTTATTCTTATGATTATAAATTCTGAAAATTTTAATAAAATTTGCACATTCTAAATGATATATTTTCGTGAAGAGTTATAGTATCTCCGCTTCTGATCCAACAGATAAATGCAGTGCAAACTTACTCCTGACCTTAGAATATAAACAGATCTGACATAGTGCTACAAACACGAAGCTTTGTTTGGATATGAACTTGTTGCATTTTTCTATTTCATGATATAATTTGCGACATTGAAAAAATATTAATGCAATAAAATAAAATACGAAATAGAAATAGGTATATATGGCGCATTCGATTTCATATAAAAATTTTCTCGAAATGCGTCTTATGCAATAAAGATGGTTTTTATATTATGTTAATATTAAAAGTTTAAATTATATGAGGATATTCAGAACATAGATTCTCTTACAATTAATTCTTTTCGAAATAGGTTTTCTTTCTCTTTGAGTTAAAGTGCACGCTGATCAGCGTTGCTGTCAAAATGTTGGAATCTATATGTCTGAGGTTGCAAAATAGATTAAAGCATGTTAAGTTAAACATCGAGTGTAACAATGAAATACATTGTTACCTGCAAGGTTGATTTGATCATTTGTCGAACAGCCAAATCTATGATTAGCATCTATAGCCGGAACTTTATATATTTTTTATATGAAGGGTCGAAGTGCTAGAGTACCCTAACACTAATTCGGATCGCATTAGGACAATACAAATAAATAATAAAATAAGTAATATGATAAAAATATGAATAACGAATCAAGTTAGAGAGTTGATTCTCAGTTTGATGAAAACTACCATAAATTTCAAGACTTCATCCACAAAATGATATCAAATAATGAAGAAAATCTTAGTCTAACAAGTGACTTAATGGATCGATTATTTATCTTGAATTTATTTTTGTCATATAACAACTCATTATGTCTCAGCCTAAGATCTTAAGATTCTAAATTCAAAGTTGTGCAAAATAGATAACCGTCGAATGATTCGTGTAGGAGTTAACATCGTTTCCACATTGAAACTGATATTTATCGTTGTTTTTAGCCCGCCTCGAAAGCTCGAATTAAATTGAAGATTCTTTCACTTATAACTTGTCATTTATTTTTGCCATTTGGAAATAAAACGATAAATCTTAATATATTTAGCATCTAGTTGATAAAACGTTATTTTTACTCAAATTTCAGTAGAGAAGGAAATAAGCAAGGTTAATTGTCTAAGATAAGCAGTTTGTCATATTACAAACAGCTAAAATAAGAACATTCAGAACTTGAAAAGATTTTTGAAGCACAAAATGTTTAATTCCACACTAAATATCGATTCGACTGAAAGTCAGAAGAGTTCAAATCATCAGTATCAATCTAACCTTATAAATGATCATAAAAGCAATTGAAAAAAAATTGTACCCAACTCCCTAGGAACTCCATTCAGGTGCTAAGCTCAAGGTCATTAGAATGTCAGCATGAAATTCCAGAGGAAAATATGAAGAGAAAATTGAAAAAAAAAATGATTAACAACTCTCGGTAAGACATCTCTAGGTGGTACCAGCTGAGCAGTGAGTTTCGTTATAATTTTTCGATGGCACTGAACCATCCACGAGCGAATTTAACGAACGCACTGTCTACGCGAAGAGAACGGAATCGGATACGTTGGCCGTGGTAAATGGAACCATCTTCGTACACGAATACCGAAACACGTAACGGGTCATCCAGCTCCTCCCCCTTTTCAAGTATGTGGATTGACAGGTGGAGGAAACTTGTCTTGTAGCTTCTTTCTAATGCACTTTTGATCAAAAAACACTTACACCAATAAACGGCGACAAAATCTTTTTCATTGAGAAGTCGTTCGAGTTGTTTGGCAGTGACTTCCTCGATGACTGGGTCGGCTTCCCTCTGACTCGATGCTCGGGGATGATCGCCTCCTCGTGTATGGCTTCTACGTCCCGAGCTCGAGAACTCTTGCTGATCCTGCTTTACTCCCTTCGTGGTCGATGCGGCGGCATCGCCGAAGCTTCCTGCGGTTCCGAACCAACCGACAGATGTTAGCACCAAAAACGCGATAAAAAGTACCGTCGATATCCTCGGAAGTGGAAATCTTCGGCCACCGCATCCGCACCGGCACCCGCACTGTGCCGTCGAACCGTCGTTCGTCGTCGACATCGCCGCACTGACTACTACCGCGGCAACAGCCGCTGAGCTATTTTCGATAGCTTTTCGGACACCGTCTTAGTCTTGGTCATCACAAAAGCGCTCAGCCGCCGTAACCACGGCTTCGGTGGCAATGGCGATAGCAATGCCGGATCTCCCCACCGATACAGACCAAACGCTTTATTTATAAGTGTATGATAGGCTTGTGAACGCAAAATATTGCGAGCAATTACATGCCCTACACATGTCACATCGGGTGATACATCGAGTAAACACTCTGAGGATGGTAGACGTTTTGCACGGTTGTTTAAAGTTTAGAGTTTAAAGAATATGCTAGCTTGATCGCCAGTCGATGCGAACGTGCTAATCTGTTTCAAGTTCAACCTTCACGTCGGCCTCAAATTGGCAATTTCGTCCATTTCGTCGAAAACAAGATTGCATGCAAGATTGACTGCATAGGCTGACGTGAGTTGAGTACCTTTTGGAGGACATATGTCTTATGACGTCTGGAAGTCTTTCAAGCAGTAATTTTGTTTATTTCTTCCTTTTTTTAGATTTTTTGGTTCAGTTCATCTGTTTTCAGCAAAGAGTGTTTCAACTATGTGGAACTTTCATGTTTACATTAGTGGATTTCTTGTAACATACTGATACTACTGATACTGCTGATGAAAGTACTCCTGAGAAAAGTACCGCAGTTAGCATCATTCAAAGGAGTATGTATTTAACTTTACTCTCGATATATCTCTATATCCTTTCCAATGAAAAGTAAATAAAGAATTTACAAGTGTACAATCAAATCCCTTCCCCCGTCCAACCAAATTTCGTCTCCCCTTTCCAACTAAAACCACCCTCCCTCCTCTTTCCAACTAAACTTATACAGATCTACACCTTCGTTTGTACTTTTTGTTAAACGAGAACGAACGCGCGCTCCGCACGCGAATTTACTTTCTTTTTAAATGTTCTAATTTATAATATTCAATTTCTTCTTTCCAAAAAAAACTAAGTTTTATTGGACTAATTAACTAACTAACTTCCTTATATTTTATAAATAAAATAATTACTACATGTATTTTGACTTATAAAAAATAATAGTTGTTAGATTGTTTTCAAAATTAACTACTCTTACAGTTACATTGATGTGATAATAAATATTAATTTTTTATTTGAAATATTATCATAAAACTGTAAATTTCTCAATTTTTTTTTTTCGAAGCAGAAACCTGACTTAAACATTCATACAACTGTGAATGCAGTAAATTTTTAAAAGAACATAATTACCCACTTTTTTTATAACGCGATACATGTGTAATTATTTATTTATACTCGCCTTTTCGGGGGCCGCTACGCGGCCCCCTCAATACTCGTGGCAGATTTGCCTCTGCTGTTTACCTTGCAGAGGTCTTTGAAACCATTTTTTTTCTTCTTCTTTCTCATAGAGGAAGCTTTATATTTTTAACAAAATCGATTTTCTAAAAACATATTTTTTTTTTTTGATAAATTTCAATAATAATATTTTATAGATTTTTATTCAGCCAATCTCATTTAAAATTTGAAATTGATGATATATAAGTACCATATATAACCAACTAAACCATAAGCAAAGTACAAAAATGTGGTTTGAGGGTCAATTTTTTTTAACGCTTTAACGGATTTTAATGAATTTCGTATTTAAATTTTTTTTTCAAACGCATTAACGGATTTTATCGAATTTTATAACGATTGCATATTATAAAAAATATCTACAGTTTTACAGTTAAGGGTTAAAATAAGTGATATATACATCGTTTTTTATCAATTTTCCTTTTTCATGATTTCCCTTTATTATAATTTCCTTTTACCATTTCCTTTGACATCAATTACCATTTTCAATGATTTGTCTTTACATTGATTTCCCTTTATTATGATTTCCTTTTACCATTCCCATTTATCAAGATTTCTCTTTACAATGATTTTCCCTTTACAATTTCCCTTTATTATAATATACAATTCTTTTCATTTCAAATTTAAATTGATTTTTCTTCACAATTTCCTCTTATCATTTACGTTTAAAATGGAGGATTAAATAAATAATAATAAATATTAAAATAAATAATAACCTCATTAAATAATCAAACGTATTAATGTTAGTTTATCAGCTTCAAATTATAATTATTTGAAAAATTATAATAGAAAAATAAATTTATTCTATATTACGTAATACAGAAATTTTAATTGTAAAAGACATTTTAAATAAAAATTTATTTAAAAAAAAATGATGAAAAAATAATCAATTTTAAATTTTAAATGAGATATGCTGAATACATATCTATAAATTTATATTATTAATTGAAATTTATCCAAAAAAAGATGTTTTTAGAAAATATATTTTGTTAAAAATATAAATCTCCCTCTATAAGAAAGAAGAAAAAAAAAAGATGGTTTCAAATACCTCTACAAGGTAAACAGAGGCAAATCTGCCACGAGCATTGAGGGGGCAGTGTAACGTCCCCCGAAAAGGCGAATTTTTATAATAATAATCTTTGTAATAACATTAAATTATTTTTAACATTATTGGTATGGTTTGGATCAGAATAATCAAATTATAAACTTGTTAAAGAACGTTTTTATTAAATAAAGGTCTTGATCGATCCTTACACTTCGTATAGTATAAAAAAAACTAACTTACTAGGTGGTTCAAGATGCTCCCGGCCTCCAAGAGATGGTACCACCA
>CAJFCP010025994.1:124291-139273 GCA_904066005.1 Synergus itoensis | reverse complement strand
CTTTCGTACTGGCCTCAAACGTAGCGATTTATTGGAAATATGTTTCCCGTCACAAATTCAAAATTGCTCTGACTCTCTTGAGGCTATCGTACGCTCGTCCCCTCCAAACTCTACTTGTCCCCACTAATTACGACAATTAATAGGTGATAGGCCAATCCTAACGGTTGCTTCTCTCACACATCTTCATATTCACATAGAATAACGAATATACCGCCTCATTATTTTTCCATATGCTTTGTAACTTACACAAATAACCGACTGACGCATGGCCCATACGAACATGCCAAAACATTGCTTTATTTGTTTTGACAAAATCACTATATGACTTAGTGAAAGGAGAATTATTTTCAAGTAAATCAACCATCGGCAATTCGTCCAAATTAGTTATTTTTCTTTTTGCAAAGAACGTATTAAAGTCCGAAAATACATAATTATCTATAGTATTATTTTCATTTGTAATTACTGCAGACTCTTTATTTAAAATGTTATCTATATTGCTATCATCAAATTTTAAATTACTATTTCCACTAATTTCGTTATTATTATTCGAACAAACATCATTTTTATCTTTATCCTCAACTGTCGTTTCTTTTGAATTGGTAGTATTAGACTCGTTATTTTGACTTGAATCTTGTTCAACTAAATTCGTATCAAAAACAACTGCATCAATTGAATTAGATTGACATTCTGGGTTTTTATTTATTTGGAATTCAATTAACCAATAGGGTTTATCATAAACACATTTAGCAATAACTTCATTTGTTTTGGGGTCGAAAATGTTTACGTACTTATCATCTAGATATGTTGAATAACCCGCTTCAGCAAAGTGTCGTAATGAAAGTAAATTTTCCGAAAGCGATTCGGAATAAATGGTATTATTTAATTTAAATGTTTTTCTACAATCTGTCTTTGAGATTAAACTAACAGTGCCTTTGCATTCAGCAATTAAATCTGCTTTACTATTTTTATTGGCGCATTTAATAACACCGGATTTTATTTTTCCAAAGGAACTAAAGATTTCTTGTGAATTCGTAAGGTGCTCGGTTGCACCTGAATCAACAATAAATGACACATATTTAGTATTTTTATGATCAATATCATTCGTTAATATTTCGTCGTTTTCAACATGAGGACAACCAGTGGATAGAAATGACTATTTTAGGCTTTCAGATTGGCATTTAAAACATAATACAGATGCAGCTGTATTTGCTGCACACTTACCTTCGTTATTATCATTCTTGTAATCCACAAAGTGAATTTTCGGGGTTTCACTTGTTCCAGTTCTAGATTCTTTTTGATGATTCTGTGAGTTGTCCTTCTTATATTTATTTTGATAATTACTGTCGTTTTTGTTTTTATACTGTTGTTTGTCACGAAATTGTTTGAATGATTGTGAGGTGCGTTTACCTTTGTTCCCTTTAGCTTTAAAGAGACGTTTGTTTTTGGCATGTAATTGACTGTCGAATCTATCGTTTCTGTTATTATTAGAATAACGTTTACCTCTGTAACTACCTCTGCCTGACAAATTTCCTTGTCTGGACACTCGTTGTGGACATTCATATGCTTTGTGTAATGTAAATTGATTACATTCATAGCATTTTCTTAATCCTTGGCCTTTTCGTGGACACTCGTTTTTCATATGACCATAATCATCACATTCGTAGCACCTGTTGTTAGTCCATTTTAAATTTCGATTGGAACCAGCATAAGAGACAGAAGCCATTCTATTGGATTTTGAACTTGGATGAGTACTCATCGCCGTTTGAAAGCGATTAGCCTCAGCCTGAAGAATAAACATCTTAAGTAGATCATAATTCAAACTTTGACCAGTTTGATATTTACTTATGAATTCTACTGATTGAATTTCTGGCACTTAATTCAAAATTGCATTATACAAAGCGTCACGTTATTCATCATTAGACAAAGGAGTTGAACCCGGGATATTTTCATAATTATGTACAATATCTTCGAAACGATCCATAAATTGCATTGCAGACTCACGACTTGGATTATATTGAATCGAATATAATTGTTTTCGAACACTTACATTCGTTATATTTACTTCGCATCTTTTAAATTCCTTTAGTTTGTTTAAAATTTCAACCGGATCTTTTATTTGCAAAATTTTAGTATGATATAATTTATCAACTTTGTTTATAAGTAAATCGCGAACTTTAAACTTATGTTTTTCTTTTAAGTGTTCGTTCAAACCTTCCGGAGGTGCAACTGTCTTATCAATGACGTACAATAAGTCAATAGTACGTAATTCCGATGCCAAAAATTCATAAAAATGTTCAAACTTAACACCCGGATCTAATTTATAATCATGCTTCGTTCCAATATCTTTACCGATTAATTGAATTTTAATGGCCTCTGAAACCTGGTTAGCAAAAACTCGAGAATCAGTCGATTCAGTGTTTAAATTTCCCGCATTCTTATTTAAGGCTGATTTTGCATTTATAGCTTGACTGTCGTTTAATTTTTTATTACTGTCGTTACTTGTCGTACCAGTCGTCTGAGGTCCATCAATAATTGTAACATTAGAGGAACAGGGTATATTTGATATTATTTTTGGCTTTTTCGCCTTTTCGTCATCAAGCTCGCGTTGTCTAAACCACAATTTCAGATTCTCTTGCATTTTGGAATGCAAATTGATTGTGGTATTCATTAAACGTTCCAGATGTTTAATTTTACCATCAAACGTCTCTTTTACAACAGGATGTCCACTCGTGCCTGGCTGATGACCGTCGTTTCTAATCATTTTCTTTTCAACTCCTTCCACTGCAACCTGATCAACCTCCTGCATAATATCGTCTTCCAAAAGTTTCTTGTGAACCTCACCTTCTCTAGGACTTCGTTCTCCTGCTTCTGGTGACACACCTACCGCAGATATCATTAAATTAATAATCGTTGTGTCGTCAACGACAACCGTCGCACAGTGGGACCAAACGCAAAATTTCCGTTCAAAAGTCTTCAGAGCCTTCAATTTTGCTCCGATTTTTAATTTCTTTTCTTTAAATTGAAGTTCAATAAATTTAAAAGAGGACCTTGATTGTCGATTTTTGAATTTCCATTTGTTTATTCGTTAAATATTTACTCAAAGTTTGAGAAAATCGAGATTTTGCACTTAATGATTATTTATTGTTTAACAAAATTTTGCATATGACGAAAATCATCTTGAATCAATGCAAGAGTACCCCCAGAATACATATAATTTGCTTATTATGAGTTTTAATTATTATAAACAATATAGAATATCATATAGCTAAATATCGTAATTTTTGTTAAAAAATTTTTGTTCGCTAAAAATGTTTTAAATTATTGTGAGAATGATTCTTAGTCAGAATATCTAAAAATTATTACCAATTAGAATTGTTATAAAGAATTTTCTCAAAAAATTTGGAATTTGTAGTTTTTTCAATTGCAGTTTTCTTTTGATCATCGAAATTGATGCAAATATTCTTAAAACTAATATTTAGTTTTTATGAATTTTAATTATTATAAACAATATAAAATAGCAAATAGCTAAATATCGTAATTTCGGTTGAAAATTTTTTTTTCTTCGCGAAAAATGCTTTAAATGGAGCTTTAAATTGTTGTGAGAATGATTTTGAGTCAGAATATCTATAAATTATTAACAATTAGAATTGTTATGAACAATTTTCTGCAATAATTTGGAATTTGTGGTTTTTTCAATTGAAGTTTTCCTTTTATCATCTAAATTGATGCAAATATTCTTAAAAATAATATATGTTCAATTGTTTTTGTAAAAATACAACAATTGTTGGTTTTGTAAACAAATTAAATAAATAAATATAAAACTTTTTAGCACTTTGGCCTCAAAAATATTTTTTTTGAACTAAAATTACTTTACATATTTGGAAGATTGATTTGCAGTCACTATTTGTTTGTGAAATTAACAATAAGTAATTGATATTCTTTATTCTTATTATTTAATTTCAAATATCACGAAATTTTCATGTATTTAAAAAAGCTTTCTTGTATCCTTGCAGTCAATTGATGGGTATTAATTGTAGGATTTATGTATTCAGGCCAAAGTGCCGAAAAGTTTTATATTTATTTATTTAAATTGTTTAAAAAACCAACAATTGTTGTATTTTTACAAAAACAATTGAACATATATTATTTTTAAGAATATTTGCATCAATTTAGATGATAAAAGGAAAACTTCAATTGAAAAAACCACAAATTCCAAATTATTGCAGAAAATTGTTCATAACAATTCTAATTATTAATAATTTATAAAAATATTAACAGAGTCTTTCGAGCTTTGTGAAAATGATTGATACTGTCAGGGTGTGTCTGTGGGTGTATTGTGATGACAATCTATACCCTGAGGATCGCAATAAAAAATCTTCGGTTCAAGGACCTCAATGTTTTCAAGAAATGATCCTTCTTGTAAAATATAATATACGAAAATATTAACAGAGTATTTCCAGCTTTGTGAAAACAATTAGTACTGCCAGGGTGTGTTTGTGGGTGTGTTGTGATGACAATATATACCCCAAAAACACACCCTGGCAGTACCAATCATTTTCACAAAGCTGGAAACACTCTGTTAATATTTTCGTATCTTATATTTTACAAGAAGGATCATTTTTTGAAAATATTGAGGTACTGCAACCGAAGATTTTTTATTGTGATCCTCAGAGTATAGATTGTCATGACAACACACTCGCAAACACACTCCGGCATTACAAATCATTTTCGCAAAGCTGGAAACACTCTGTTAATATTTTCGTATCTTATCTTTTACAATAATGATCATTTTTTGAAAAGATTGAGATCCTTCCAACGAAGATTTTTTATTGTGATCCTCAGTGTATAGATTGTCATCACAACACCCCCAAAAACACACCCTGGCATTACGAATCATTTTCACAAAGCTGGAAACACTCGGTTAATATTTTCGTATCTTTTATTTTGCAAGAAGGATCATTTTTTGAAAATATTGAGGTCCTTGCACCGATGATTTTTTTTGTGATCCTCAGGGTGTAGATTGTCATTACAACACACCCACAGACACGTCCTGGCAGTACTAATCATTTCCAGAAAGCTGGAAATACTCTGTTAACATTATCGAATTTTATTCTTTAGAAAAATGATAATTTTTTGTGGTCATATTTTCCGTGTTCAACCCCATATATCTCGAAAACTTTTGAATTTTTGGACTGGTTTCCATAAGGATTTCTTAATCAGAAGGCTTTCAGATATATTATACCGCAGTTTGAGCCAATTTGACCGGGGCCGGATTTCAATGTAATATGTGCGCGGTCCTTTGTAAATTAAAAAAAAGTGGTTTCAAAAATTTTCAAAACGCTTTAACGAAAATCTACAGACAGACAGATAGACAGACAGACAGACACATTAGTAGAAACATGTTTTTCGGGTTCAGGGTGTCCCAAAACACAAAATTTTACACAAATCTAATACATTCTCTCTGATGAGAATGTAAAATAGCTGTGAAGTTGTATCAACTTTTATCCTCATTCAATGAGCACTTTGCTTCCTTATAAAGAAAGCATTAATGAGTTAATCAAATGTATTAATATAGGTCATCTGATTCGTGTCAACACAAGAAATTTTTATTTACTTTACATCACCTTCAACCCTTACTTGGCATACTTACGTGGTATCACGTACTTGGCACACTGGGGTTGATCGACGTCCCAGCGACAAAAATGCTCTAAAAAATAAACTATCGATAAAGTTCCGAAGACCGGTAACCTCCAATTTTCTTTGGGCTCCCTATACTTACGTATTTTGACGCGCTGATTACGAATTTAATAGTGAAAATTTCTGCAAATTTGAATTTCATGGTGAAATCATGAAAAAACCATAAAAATCATGGTTTTTTGCATTTATCTCAGTTAATATGCATAATTAAAAAAAAATATATCCAACAAAAGTTGTAGATCTCATCGAAATACACCGAAATATACCGATTTTCATTTTTAAAAAACCAATAAACCATGGCTCTTCACATTCTAAATGGATATAATTGTAAAAGAAAATTATTTTAAAGGGAAATTGCAGAGGGAAATGGCAAAGGGAATGGCAAAGGGAATGGGAAAGGGATATGGTAAAAGGGAATGGTAAAGGGCGAAGTAATGATGAAGAGCGTGAGTAGGTACCAAACCGAAAACAATGGGGATACGATAGAAATCTATATATCACTGATTTTCTCGGAAACTATCACTCACAGAAAAAAATATTTAAAATAAAAAATGTGTATCTCGATCAGATATACAACTTTTGTTTAAAATATTTTTTTTACATTTTGTATATTAACTGAGAAAATCGCAAAAAACCATTATTTTTATGGTTTTTTCATGATTTCACAATGAAAATCAAATTTGCGGCAATTGTCCGAGAATTTAAAAAAATCTGGAATCGTCCTTGATTTTATTTTTGAAGCGGGAAGTAGATTTCCAGTTTGAAAAAAACTTTTCAGAGTAATCTATCCAAATATTTTTATTTGAGACTTTAGGATCAATTTTAGAAGCAAAATACAAAATTTTTGCATTTATTTTTATTTACATTAGTTTTAGATGAAAAAATCCATCAAAAACGTTTGTTTAATTTATCCAAATATTCTTTTAATTATAATAAAATTTTTTTGATTCAACCAAACTGTTTTCTGAATGTGACTTTTGTTACAAGATCTCCACTCATACACCGAACAAATGCTTATACAGGAAAATGAGAAGTCGTTACCAATCTCTCCAAGCTGTGCAAAGTAGTAGCTGGAGGTGTACTAAGATAAAAAAAGGAGGGTAGGTAAGCTAGCAGCGTAAGTTGTTCACTGGCTTCAGTTCAAACTCGGACACCATGGCGGACAAGTCGAAAAGTCTTGATATTGCTGTCGTAGGTGGAGGTTTGGTATGTCAAGATTAAATACATTGTTTATTAGGTATAAAGATTTTTCTTACATTAACCTTAATTAGAAAGAAAATTAAATTTATTATTTGAGATTACAAACTGCTACAAGAGTAAAATACGGTTATTCTAATGATATCTACAGGTTGGGGCACTAATTGCCTGTTTTTTTGCAAAGAGGGGTCATAAAGTTCGAGTGTATGAATATAGACCAGGTAAAGTAAAATAAATTCGATATTTTAATAAGCTCGTATCATTTTGTCTATTTTAAAAATGAAGTTTCTGAAAGTGTACTAAATTAGGATAAAGTAACTAAATAGAAAATGTCATATTTGATAAGACCGCATTATAATAAATTTTTGCATGTACAAGTATTTTTTTTAGAATATGTAGAATTTAATTTTTAATGAAATATTGCAGACATACGGGTGGCAAAACTAACAGGTCAAAGCATAGATCTGAGTCTCTCTCATAGAGGTAGAGCAGCTCTAAAAGAAGTTGGTCTTGAAGATTTAATTATCAATCATCATGCTATGCCCATGCGGGGTAGAATGATACACAAGAAAGATGGAACTCTTAGAGAGATGATATACGATCGGGTAAAGAAGAATGTGAGTCTTGAAATTTTGATTTACTGTTATCTACAAGAACCTTTTCGATTCATTTTGCTGAAATCATTGATTAATTGCTATTTTCAGTGCATTTACTCCGTCAACAGAATGTACTTAAACAAGATTTTATTAGATGGTAAGTAACAATAGAACAGTAAAGGTATTTCAAAGATTTTTTCAATGTATAAAACATTGTTAAGATGTTTTATCATGGTTTATCTGATGGGTTTTACATAACACAGGTGTGCCTCTTGCAATTAATAAGCTTTTATCCGCAACCAACGAATACAACGTATTCGATCTGTCTCCGTAAAAATTCGCAACGGTGTACAGTTACGAAGTCTTATGCGAAGCCGCAAGAATACCATGCTATCAAATTTCCTATAGCGTGACTGTTTAGAGATCACCATCTGTACATGCATGGAAAATTACTTGAAACATTAGTTATTAGTTTATTTAAACTTCGTAAATACCTTTAAGAAAAATTCTCTTCAACCTTTATCTATTCTCTTCAGCTGCTGAAAAATATCCGAACGTGACTTTGTATTTTAATGAAAAGCTTACGGAAGCTGATCTAGAAAATGGAACGATGAAGTTCCTCAAGTGAGTACATAAATATTTGACCTCGTCAATCCACGATTAATCTACAAATTAATGTGAATTTTTCAGTACTAATACACAAAAGGTGGTGGATACGAAAGCTGAATTAATAATCGGTGCAGACGGTGCATATTCAACAGTGCGAAAAATAATGACAAAAAGACCTCGTTATGATTGTGGCCAAACCTATATTGATCATGGATATGTTGAGTTATTTGTACCACCTAAAAATGGAAACGAAGTATGCCAAAAAAAACTCGCAAAATGTAGTATTTAACAATAATAATTGACTGTAATTTACTTGTTTTAATTTGTCTACCAGTTCGTGATGAGCCATGATCACTTGCATGTGTGGCCTCGAGGAGAGTTCATGATGATTGCACTGCCCAATAGTGATCACACCTTTACTGGAAACTTATTCGCACCCTTCAGAACATTAGATTATCTGAACAGCCCGGAACGACTTTTACAATTCTATCGAGAACAATTTCCGGATGTTTTGCCGCTGATTGGCGAAAAAAAGCTGGTGGATGATTTCTTCGAAACTGAGCCAAAAACTCTCATATCAATTAAGGTGGTAATTCATCCATATAAAATGTTACTTTACAAGTACATAGGAAAAGTAAAAGACTTTCTTACAGTAAAAGCACACCTTACAGTGTAAACCTTACCACGTTGGAAAAACTGCTCTTATAATTGGAGATGCTGCCCACGCGATGGTTCCATTCTACGCACAAGGAATGAACGCTGTAATTATATTTCCTCTCAATTCATTTACATTAAAGAACGAGAGCTTGACCACTCGACTTTTCAGTGTACACTATATTTCAAGATGTCAAGGATTTCGAAATGTTTCAAGAGATGTTTTAAGAATTTTAAGGGATTTCGTGGAATTAGAAGATGTTTCAAAACGTTTTTTCAGGAACTTTAAAAGTTTATCGTGGAATTTTTGAGATTTCGTAAAATTTTAAGAGATTATTAGGAATTCAAAGATATCAACAGATTTCCTAAATGCATTTTATGGGATTTTAATGATTTTATGGAGTTTTAAGGAATTTAAAAAGATTCAAACAGATTTCACGAAATTTCTAAACTTTTTTGATTAGGGCTTTGAAGATGTTCTTCTTCTGGATGAGCTGATGCAACGTTACGACTCGGATCTTTCAAAAGTATTACCAAAATTTTCAGAAGTTCGCTGCGATGATGCTCACGCTATTTGCGATTTGGCCATGTACAATTACGTTGAGGTATACAAGTCTTTATTTTCCTTTATGTGCAAACTGTTTCTTAAGATTTAATAAGTTTTCACTTTATTGATTTTGCAGATGCGAGAACTAATTGTTAGAAAGTCATTTTTGATGAGAAAGAATCTAGATACCTTCCTCTACTGGTTATTTCCAAACCTCTGGATGCCACTTTACGATACAGTGCACTTTTCTCGGATGGGCTTTAGAATGTGCATGAAGAATAAAGCATGGCAAGATAAGGTAAATATTGTGTATTTATGTGTTTAACTTTGAATAATTTACAGTAATTCAATACTCGATCCAAAAGTCGACATATCTATCGAATGAAACGCGGACTTTTAAATTATATAACAGTAAAATAAATATCCCAAAATTCAAAATTGAACATCAAAATAACAGATTAACAGTTATTAACAGTTATTTCTTTATCTTTTCAGATAATACAAAAGAGCTTTTGGTATGTTGGTACAATGATCTTTGCTATTTTGGTAGCACTAATGATTCATGGATTTTTGTAAATGAGAAAATCTAATACATTTTCTCTGATGAGAATGTAAAAAAAATTCCACCAATAATTAACTCGAAGAAGGTCAAACCCTCGTGCAATAAAAGCACATTGTTTTCTATTAGTAGAATCGCAGATATTTAGATATTTAGACATTAGACATAATATTTAGATTAGGCACACATACACTCCTTAGTTCGAATGCAATAATAGAAAAGTGTTAAAGATATTTGAATAAATGTAGATTTTTACACAAAAATGTATTTTATATGCAAACATGTAACAATAAAGTTCGTAAAAAAAGACATTCACAACTGTAAAATCACAGCTTAGATGAGTTTTCCTTTCGTTTCCATATAATAAAATTATAATCTCATTCAAAAATCAAAGAAACACTCTCACCATTTTTTAAATACTTCGACTTCTCACTTTCGAACAAATTGACCAAGTGATTCGTGAATTTACTATGATAATCATCAATTTCTTCTTGGGTTGGAGCCTTTATCACAGGAATTTCGAGTGGTGCACCCACTAAAAAAATACAATCACATAAAAATTATTTTTCCTTTCTTCCTACCTATAATAAATTTATTTACAAAACAAAGATTTAACATATAATTACCAACGACTGTGATAGGTTTACGATGTGGAATGATTCCAAACGTATATTGAAATATTCCTCGACCAATTGCTAAGACTGGAGCGATTCCGGTTATTTTTTGCCATTTTTTCTGAAACTTTCTTACGAGAGAGCCTTCAGGATTATTTACTTGGTCATATAAATCCGTTTCTCCAAATGATATGACTGGGACCAAAGGTGTCCTGGAAAGAAAATTCTGTGTTTACCATTTAATTTATCATAATAATTTATGATAACAATTTATCATAACAAGATATTGCATTATGTTTATCTTTTGAACAATAGTAACAGATATGGCAAGTATTTTTAACAATGCAAATAAACTATTGACTAACGATTATATAAATTGGAAAACATAGAAAATGTCAATCACTTTGACGTAATTCATTTACGAGAGTTGTTATTTCACTCTTTACACAGTGATTATAGATAAGTCCTCTTTATTGATCTAATTCTGTATTACAATTTAAAATTTCTTTTAAAAATAGATAAAACCTGATCAAATGTTCTAATATTTGTTGGAATATTATAATTTTTTATGCTTACCCATATTTCAAGGCTAATTTTATGAAGCCTTTCCTTTTCCGAAGAACAATTCGGTATGTTCCTGGTTTGCAAAGTAAAGCTTCACTTGCACCACCAACCACAAGAACCGCCGCTGTTCCTGTCTTTTGGTTGGAATTTTCCCCTGGAAGTTTCTCCGGTTTATTAGAAAGTAAATATTCTAAACTAGCTGCACTTGCACTACAACATCCTTAAAAACAATAATATTTTTATTAATACTATTCTTACTTGTAATAAATGCAAACAAAGATTGCAAAAAAATGTAGTATACCAAAACTTGCTGGTAATTCTCTCATGATAGGAACCTTGAAATGTTGCTCCAGAGTGAGTAGCTTAAAATCAAGTCCCGGGAACAGCTCTTGGCAATTTAAGGTATCAGTTCCAAATGCACAAAATGCTCCAGTGGAGAGGACTCCATGAGGAAAGGAGCAGAAGATATAATTTCTTGAAGGATCTATATTAGTCATTTTCACTAACTTTATAGGAAAGAAATCTCGAAAATAATGCCACCATGCACAATTTCTCATCCATTTCGTATATTTTGAGCTGAAATACAATGTAACATAAAATTTAGATTTTTATAAATAACAGTGAACAGGGCCGAAAATTAAATTGCAATTTAAAAAAAAAATTAGGTCCTGACAATCAATATATCACTGGTGACAGCGGTGGGGTTATTTTATTTACTTTGAAGATTACCTTCTGCCACCTTCAATGCAGGAGTTTCGATCACAGTACATGAAGAAGAAATATATTAAAAGAGGAAGTCGAAGCCATGGGATGAACAATAGGATGATTGCTGTAAGAAGATAGCCAATAATAGGCCCAAATGCAAAATTGACAATCCAGGCTGCGGCTGCTAGTGTCTGTAATCTTCTTCTAAGAGGAACATCCAGTGGAGCGAAATTTATTCCCAAAATTTTCATTCTATTGTTTAAGAAAAGAATTACCTAATTAATTTTGACCAAAAAATATGCACTTTTCTTAATAAATAAGGGACAATACAGGTAACCTCCGATTTTATTTAGACAACGTATTCTTACGTATTTTAACGCGCTGATTACGAATATGATAGTGAAAATTCCCGCAAATTTGATTTTCATGGAGAAATACACATTTTTTTCAACTATTTTTTTCTGCGAGTGACAGTTGCCGCGAAAATAAAAGATATAACGATTTCGTGTATCTCGATGAAATCTACAATTTGTATTTGAAATATTTTGCGAAATTTTGCGTATTGATCATTCCCTTTTCCATTCCCTTTGCCATTTTCCTTTACAATTCCTCTTTGCCATTTTCCTTTACCATTCACATTTGCCACTTCTCATTACTATTCCCCTTTATAATTCTCTTTGCAATTCCCCTTTACCATTCCCTTTCCCATTTCGCTTTACCATTCTCTTTGCCATTTACCTTTGCCTTTTCCCTTTACAATAATTTTCTTTTACAAAGATTTCCATTTAGAATGTGGAGAGCTATGGTTTATGGGTTTTTTAAAATAAAAATCGATATATCTCTGATTTTCTCGGAAACTGTCACTCGCAGAAAAAAAAATTAAAACAAAAAATGTGTATTTCGATGAGATCTACAACTTTTGTTTGAAACACTTTTTTTAATTTTGTATATTAGCTAAGATAATCACAAAAAACCATTATTTTTATGGTTTTTTCATGGTTTCACCATGAAAATAAAATTTTCGACAATTTTCACTGTCATATTCGTAATCTGTGCGTCAAAGTACATAAGTATACGCAGCCAAAAAAAAATCAGAGGTTACCGGTTTTCGGAACTTTATCCGAAAACATTAAATAAGTATCGGTTAATGAGATTATAAGGTGTCACAACAATCACTTGTCTCATTGCATCTTAATTAACACGATATTTTTTTTTCAATTAAAAATGCTCAACTGCGATAATTTAAAAAATCAAATATTTGTACTTTTTAATGAGTATTTTCAAACGTCGGAGTGGCATTTTGCCTCGAGAAAGTTCCACACTATACTGAGAAGTGTGAAAACCGTACACAGCTTGTAGAATGTAGTCTGTATAATATATATAGTGACTCATTTCAAGTTACTAGCATTGACACAACACAAGGCCAGTTCTATCTTACCAAAACACATGTATAGGTATATATTATACTACGAGAGTGAACCAAAGATCACTCACAAATATTATACACTTTGAACTTTGAAATG
Source organism: Synergus itoensis (assembly GCA_904066005.1). Classification (NCBI taxonomy): domain Eukaryota; kingdom Metazoa; phylum Arthropoda; class Insecta; order Hymenoptera; family Cynipidae; genus Synergus; species Synergus itoensis. The sequence goes on along the minus strand of CAJFCP010025994.1, from coordinate 126,008 downwards.
AATAAAAAAAACAACTTTTCCACAAGAGATGCTTCATCATTTACCTTACTTCCTTCATGAATATAAATTTTTGATGTCTTACATGTAGAACTTTATCTATCCCAGTTTTGAAAATTGTGAAATTCTATTTTATCTTATTCCACTGTGGACACATTGTATCGTACACGAAAAAATTTTGTCGCTTAAAAAGTCATCTACTTTGTGTAATACTCGTGGATAAGTCAGCTGTTATGAAACTCATTATTCAAGAATGTAATAGATAATCGTCTGAAATGTATACAAAAGTTAAGAAAAATTTAAAACGTAAATTCGAAAGTATGCATCAGTCGCAGAAAATTGAAAGCACCGTGGATTTTATCAAAGATGTTTTATATTCTCTAAACCACTTGTTGAAATTTTAAGCGACAGTCGAAAAAAATTTTTAATAGTGTAAAAAGGAAAATATTATTTTCTTCGACCCTATTTCTTACAATTTATTCGACTTTTTTCTACTATTTCCTAAAAGTCATTAAAACTGTTCAAGACTTTCTCCGATTTTATTTTCTGTCCTCGAATCTTCGAATAGTCTCTTAAATTTTAAGCGACAAATTTTTTCCGTGTACTAAATAAATAACCTTATTTAACAAATATTAAAAACAGAGCAATACAACGAAATGCTAGCTGAGTGGTGGTCAAAGACCTTCTCTTTTGGCGGAGGTAGCTTTATGCAAATAGTCGTTTAGAGAAGAAAAAGTAATAAAGGTAGATTGTAAGAACATATCGGTTCAGTTTTCCTGAGGATTAACGTTTTAGAAATTTTCGGAGCCTAGCCTTCTTCAAACCTTTTTGTGTAACAGGTCCTGAAAGACCGGACCCTTTTTAACGTTCACTCATTGTAAGATGGGGCCTATAGGTACTGTGGGTCCCTTAGGATAAGTTAGGAGGAAATTATTTACTTACTTGTATTGTTGATGTCGATTTTTGTTTCATAAACTATAAAATTACATAATGACAAATCTCCAAAATCCGACTAAAGACTGAACTTTGAATGAAAGGCCAATGATCGGTTTATCTTATCTTATCTATTGGACTTATATTTATTTGACACCTTTATATTTAAACAGTCGACCAATACTTCTTGGTATATATAAATGAGTTCGAGCTCTAGATGCTGATTATATCTTCCCTTTTCACCAATATTCAAGGGTATTAGAAAGGAAGATTGCTCATTCTAAAAAATTAAGCAAGAATGCGGCATAACACATTACCGATGCTAACACAGGCACACAAAAAAAATTGGTCTGTATCAAGAACGAAACCAATATATTCTTATGTAATTTGATACGCTGAATCCGAATTTGGAGACCGGTTGGCTCCAGCACGTTAAGTTTAAGGGCATTAGAAGGTCAAATCGGAGAAAAAATCGATCGAAAGAAGGCGACCAGCATTCCTATAGTTTTGAGGGCCTCTGAATCCGAATTTTGAATCCGTTTGATTCCATCATGTCTGAATCAAGGTTAACCCAAGGTAAAATTTTCACAATGTGAAAAAAGTGAATTTTTGACTGCAGATTCTGAAAGAACGGAAAATTTTAGGTTCAGATACGATATCCGCTATTTTTCTGATGATGATCCTAAAGGTCATTTCAAGGTCAATTTATGTTAGTAACTTGAGAGTTCGTATGACGATTCCAAAAATACAAAAGTGTGTCTTCGTGAAACTAGAATACTATTTTCAT
>CAJFCP010025994.1:103700-119291 GCA_904066005.1 Synergus itoensis | reverse complement strand
ATGAAAATAGTATTCTAGTTTCACGAAGACACACTTTTGTATTTTTGAAATCGTCATACGAACTCTCAAGTTACTAACATAAATTGACCTTGAAATGACCTTTAGGATTATCATCAGAAAAAAAGCGGTTATCATATATGAACGTAAAATTTTCCGTTCTTTCAGAATCTGTAGTCGAAAATTCACTTATTTCACTTGATAAAATAAAACGGATTCCAGATTCGGATTCAGCGGCCCTCAAAACCATAGAAATGCTAGTCACCTTCTTTCAATCGATTTTTTTGCCGATTTGACCTTCTCTTAAACTTGACGCGCTGGAGCCAATCGGACCCCGAATTCGGATTCAGCGCGTTAAAATACATAAGAATATATAGGTCTCGTTCTTGATACAGACCACTTTTTTTGTGTGCCCACGTAATTTTGAGTTCAGTGTTTTTTAAAAATATCAATAACTTTCGAAATAATGAACACTTTTTTTAATTTCTTGTGTTCATTTTAAAGCTAAATTTCTACATAATGTGAAAGACTTATTGAAGTAATAGTACAATTATTTAAATTTATTACTTACACAGATCACCCGATTGCGGTTCACCCGGTTGCTGTCTTCCTAAGAAGTTGGGTTCGCTCCCAAATATGGATGAGGGGAGGTGAGGAGTCGTAGCCATAAAGTGGGAAGTACCCCAAGTATGCGTATCATCGTGGAGCCCGCAAAGGGTAAATTGGTACATACGGCCCTCACTTGTTTACCTGCTCGCTCACCCGATAAGTGCGAACTGACCAACCGAGACCAACCTCGTAAAAATTCTGACAATGAATGAATCACCCTGTGTTGTGCCTCTTTGGCTGAAAAAGTGACATGGAAAAATGTAATTATTGCTCACCCGCACCCCTCTCACCCGCGTCACTATTCTCGCCGAAACTTTTCCATTTTAGCCAAACAAATTAGTTTTTACGAAAAGCAGAGTCAGCCCATCTCCTGCCATTGAGACATCCTTCTCGACTAAAGGAAATTTCAATTCATGTACTTTGCGGCCTCAAAAAGTTTAGATTGAAATGAATAGACAGATTTGAGGCATTCCACAGGTTTCGCCATTTAAAATATTGAGATTGGACCTTTTTTTTAAATCTTCTTAAAAATTGACAAAATGACTTTATATACTGGGGTTATTTTAAGCCGAATTTTAATAGCTTTTAACTTGCTAAAAATAAAATTCTGACAATGAGTGGTAGTGTAATAATTTGAACTAATATTAGTACTAATTTCTAAAGACTGAAGGAATTAAAAAGAAATTGGAAGTCACTTAAAACGAATGAGTTGGTCAATTTATTTATACGTGGTTGGTCACTAAAAACCAATAACAATTTCAAATTTCTTTTACAGATGGTGGGTAATTTGTAGCGAAGCTCTTATATAAATTACTCTTCTTATTTTTACCTGACCTCCTACCGCCTCCGTCGATTGGCCAATAAGCTGATTTTTCCGATTCATAATCAGAAATATCGGTGAGAAAAATAAAGAGAGGAGATAATGTAGTAATTAATAAATTGAAATGATATTTGGGGCCAATCGTCGAAGCCGAAGCTACGCAAGAGGTATCGCTTGGGATTTATTATATTTATTATATACTCTAAATATATCAACTAGTTATCCTGAAAATACGATTCCACGATTCGATTCGGTATTATCTATTTAGCAAAGTCACGATAGTAAAATATCTTTCGTATACTACAGTTAAATAGATACTCTTCGTATAATAACAGTTTATAAGAAAATAAAGGTAAGCAACCAGAGCGCAAAGACGCCGACTTAGGCTATTAGATGAGTAGTTTCTGCTTCTTTATCCTTTCCCCTTTATAGTTTCCCCTTTATCCCCTTTATCTTTTCTTTCCTCACTCTCATTTTCTGTCAACTTCTTTAAACTGATTGTCAGCCTTCTAAACTCTATAAAGTATTGTACTGACTGCATATACATAGACGTTTTTTCTTTATTTACAAAAGTGAGCATCGGCACAACATATAACAGTAACCGTCACACCAATCTCGTGCATGGTGTTAAAAATACTGATTTTCAGCGATTCGAGTCGCCCAATAAACTTTTTTTTTTTTCTTTAATAAGCAGTCAGCCAAACTTTGCGGCCGTTTTAAAATCTATATACTTAGACTTAAATCCGTCAGTGACTGAGTCAGTGACTTACGAAATTTAAAGTCAATTTGATTGGTAACTAACATTTTAGCGTGAAAAAACAAACTTATCTCTACTATACTTAATTAAACATGAACAAGTAAACTACACTATATAACATTTCTTCATTTATGACAATTCCCAGGGCCTAAGTTGTTTATATGTATAATACGACACACTTTATGTAGATCGGATTTCACAGTGTGTAATTCAAAATAAAAAATTTTTCAATGAAAAATATACTTGTTTCCAACTCTATAAGTTCTGCAAATTTGAACTAAAAATGATCAATTGATCAAAGAAAGAAATATGTTAGAAAGAAAGTTAAAAATACATACTGAATGCATTCAGGATTGAATAACTTCACATTAAGTCATTAAGACTTCCGTATTTTTATAGTTCTTAAGGAATTTTTAATGATTTGAAAATATTTCGAGACATTGTACGCGATTTCAGAAGATTTTAAGGGGATTTGAGGTCCAGGGAATTTCTTTGACTCTACTCTATATAAAAATCTCTCATTGTCATGACTGAGAAATTGACTAGATAGATTAATTTTTTCAATTATCAGTTTTAATGAAAGAAGATAAATGAAATATAAAGAAATGTCTCTCACAGTTGAGACCCTTGTGAGACGTAAATATAATTTAATTTTCACAAAAACATCACCATAGGATGCTACGATGGGAATGATTATTTTTTTGTGTAAATAGCGAAGAGAATACATAATTCGAAATGATAGACATTGTCTGAACATTGCTGATTGCCTGTTTTTCTAAGCCTATAGATACAGACTCGTAATTAAAAATACCGGTTGTCAACAGGATAACGACGACCGATTTGATGCGAATCGATCGAATAAAACTTTAGTACAACTATTCCAACGCGAATTAAACACGTGGTACAACAAGCTCGTCGAGTGACGAAATTGGTAATTTACTTTAACATCTCGTAATTACATGCGTATCTTTTCTAACTCTTTTTCTTCTTCTTTGCGCGAATAAAAGCTCTTTTAAAAGGCCAGAACACTGCGGATTTTGGCGAAAATGCGGAAGAACTATGACGACACATCTCGAAAAATTCCGGAACATAGGGTTAAACGTTCTCTACTTTGACTAATTTTCGAAACGAAAGGGAGAGAGAAAGGAGACATCCAGATTCAGTGCTTTTATCGAGATATGTGACTTTCTGTATAAAACATTTCTTTATTTCGTGTTTCAGCAAACACTGGCAGTACTACTGCTCAAAGAGTTTTCTTATTTATCTTTTATTGGCACATTTGACAGTGTAAAGAAAAAGAGTCCTTGCCAGAAAATCAGTCTATTCCATACAAAACACGAAGAAAGTTTATCACCAAAGAAAATGAAGAAAATAGTTTTATAAAAAAAAAAAAAATAACGCCAGCACCATTTTTTGTAGCTAAGACGTTATTAATTAAAACGTTGAGGAGCCTTTAAAGACTTTGGCAAGAATTTCTGGAATTCAGATTCTCTTAATATTGGCAAAGTGGAATGGTTTATATTGAATTTCGATAAATGCTGTTACATACATACTTCTTTCTTGAGAGATCGATATTTACATTATAGAAGTGAAACTCATCAAAGAGGGTCTCTAATTTATCATTTATTGAACGTTGTTATTTTTTTCAAGAAGAGAATTCGTGAAGAGATAACAAACTTAGTTTTTCTTTTTTTTTAAAGGCACAAAGTCTGATGCTTTGAGCGAAACCTTCGTTTAGCTTACTGGAACCTACTGGATTTTTAAAAAATAATTTTCTTGTTACCACTTCACGAGCCTCATTTTGTAATGTAATACTATTTTAAAATTTTAGATTATATTTCAGCAAGTGGTAAAATGCAGTTATCAACTTGGGGCATCTGAATCATTCGCTGCCTGCAAACACATCCTGTGACGTCGAGAACGCTCGATTTTCGCCAAATTCTATTCTCTAATATTTTCTCTCTCCCTTTTCATTTATAGCTACATCCGACTTCGGATCAACAATTTCAACGATAATAATTGATAAACAAGCGACCCTGCCAATAGAGTATCGAAATCCTGATTTCAGAACGCCGCTTCTATTCGAAGAGGAGATAAGTTATGCGTTGAAGAGGAGATTGTCCCACGCTAGCAGCTTCGAATCTTAACTTCGGTCAGAGCCGATAGTTACGTGGAAGCCTGTGATGAATGATCTGGTTGGTAGTATCTAAGTCCGTTTATCTGCAAAGACAATTATTTATTAGACTATATATATTATACGAATATAACCTTTCGAAAACACTTGAAATATTTTGAAATACGTTAAGATCTCTTGAAAAAGTATAAAATTGTCAAATTTTAAATGACTTAAACTGAAGTTATTATTCTATCATGAAAAACGATTTAAATATAAATTTTTAACTTGTAATCTAAAATTATTCTTTGCACGATTATTCTTAGTTTAATTTTGTATAATTTAGAGCTTTTTCATTGAAAATAAGTAAACTTTTCACTACACAATTTAAAATCCGGAAAACCCAAAGTGTGTCGTACTAGAAAATATTTTAGACTCTGCCAAGTTTAAAAATATCCTACTATTTTAAATTTGCATTAGGAGTTTTTTGCAATTTAAGTTTTTTTTTTTTTTGATTACCAAGTTTGTTTAAACGATTTATTATATTCTCGTAAGAATTGCATTCCACGAATTTTACACGAATATTTCTTGGCATCGACTAACAACTATTATAAAAAAAAAATCATCATCCAAATTCCTGACATAATTATATAAGTGATTTTAGAAAACCGATGATGATCTACACGAAAAAAATATGTCCTGTAAAAAATGTAGAATTAGTCCAGGAGTTTTGGACGAGTACCAAAATATTGGAGATCTTGAATGACTTTTAATAAAAGGTTTCAAACTTTTCAATACTAAATGCAAATGAGTCTTGGAAATTCTCTATAATAGTCTAGGAAAAATAGTTTTGTATTTACTGAAGAGTTGGGATTACAGAAAGTCCTGGACAGTCTGGGAGAATGATGCGCGTCGATGTGCGCAGTCGACCATCAGCTGGCAGAGTGAAATATAAAGTTAATTAGTGTACTTATATAAAACTCACGAAATCTTAAACATTAAAATATTAAAAATAATAAAATGATACAGTTATAATATAATATTTAAACAAAACATGCTAAAACAAATTAAATATCACTTGGGTCACTGTGACGTTTCTCACAAGCGATGAAAATTTGGCTAGTTAGTATATAAGGACCATTTCGACCGGTATATACTTAGCGTGCGATATTCTGCGTTAGAAAATTGCGTTGTATGTAGTAGTGTTAGGTTAGGTATAGAATTAGGTTTGTGTGTATTAAATAAGTGACGAAAACGTTTCTTGTGTGTGTGATATGAACTTGGACACAAAAGACTACTAAGTCTGAAGTTAGCTTAATTTGCTTTTTACATTCTCATCAGAGAAGGTATTAGATTTGTGTAAAATTTGACCCCCCCCCGTTTTTGTCAAATGTCCACGTTTTGGGACGCCCTGAACCCGAAAAACATGTTTTTACGAATGTGTCTGTCTGTCTGTCTGTCTGTGTGTCTGTCTGTTTCTGTCTGTAGATTTTTAGTTTGTGAGCACGATAACTTTCGAAAGAATTGACCGATTGGATTAGCCTTTGGTATACTCTTTGAGTGTCCTAAAATGAAGGTCAAGTTCGTTGGCCAGCCATTTTGGATAAAAATTCAAAAAGTTGGAGCATTTTGAAAATTTTTGATACCACTTTTTTTTTAATTTAAAAATTCTATGCACGGATGTTCGTAGTACTCAAAAAGTCGAACAATTTTTCCTAATAACTTTTTTAGATTAAAAAAAATTGAAAGACATAACATTTTGAAAATCCAAAAAAATGAAAGAAAACCTAAATTAGAAGCCAAAAAACGCACGATATGAAAAAAAGTCTAAAGATGAAAAATGTTTCTTTTTGAACGCCCTATAGGATAAGCATAACAACTTTTTTAATTTCCTTAAAAAATCGAAAATTCAAATTTTGAGCCAAATAACGCAAGATGCAGAGAAAATGATAAAAAACATAATTATTGGTCTTAGAAAGACCTACAAGTTCTTCTTTGGCCATTTTTCAATAGGATGAGTAGTCTTCGTTTTAATCATGAAAAATATTGTTAAACAGAGCCGAGCGCGAAGCGCGAGGTTTAAATCAAATATCGAGCGCAAAGCGCGAGTGCCCTGATGAGAATGTGCTCCTTAAGGTCGATAGAACCTTAAGTAAATTAGTTTTCTTTTGCATTCAAAGCTGTAATTTAATTTAATTTAAATTTAATTTAATTAAATTTAAATTTAAAGTAATTTAAAAAAAACATATAGGTACAAGCGTCCTGTAAGGTGCAAGCTTCCTGCAGGGCACAAGCGCGCGAAGCGCGCAACACGGAGCGCGAAGCGCGACGTGTAAATATTTCGGAGCGCGAAGCGCGACGATCAAACTATACTCGACCCCCCGCGCGCCGTAGGCGCGCTCATTTCCGCGAGCGAAGCAAGCTGAGAATTTTATTTTATTTTATTTTTATTTTTTTTTTAATTTTATTTTGTTTTAGAACCCTTCATATTTTCCTAGACTGTCCAGGACTTTATGTAGTTCTTTCTCGCACTTAGTATTGAAATATCTTGTAAATTTCATAGAAGGAGGTTTACAATTTTTACAACATTTTGGTACCCATCCAAGATTCCCAGACTGAGTTCTACACTTTTTATAGGACATATTTTTTCCGTGTATTATTCGAAAAATAATAACTTACCGTCATATCATACTCTGTAATGTACGCAGGAATTTCAAGTTGATCTGGAGACATGACGTCGTAAAGATACTCCACACCAGGTAGGCTGTGAACTTTCTGCTTTATCGCCGGCGCCATAAATGTTGTGAACCACCACGTCATCATCTGAAAATATCAAAATCGTAAATTTATTTGAAAGCAGGTTATATATATTTATTTATTTATCTACATCCAAAATAATCATCAGCTATGTCATATTTTCCAAATGCGAACTGCTGATTCAGAAATAGATATGTATTACAATCTACGTTTAAATTCAATGATCGCCTGCTAATGTAACAAAATGAATAGTATATCATTCAGAAATAATAGTTATAGAATATAAATGTAACCTTGAATCGAAAGCCTCTATTAATAATTCTATATTCGCAACCTTTTCTGTTAATTAACTATGTAAATCATTAAGCTTTTTTTTTTCATCTGGAAGTACTTCATAAAACTCGTTTGGTTTGTTCGTCCTTCGTTAATAAATAAATCGTGAATTATAAAATAAACTGAAGACCCGAGATATTTAAAAGCAATGAGGAAGAGTTCGAGTGGAAATAGTCATTAGATTGCAAAAAGCGGATGTGATGTCGAAAGTGCATCCTGCTAACTCAGCACTCGAGTTTGGCAGCTCTCCACTGTATTCATCGAGAAGCCGCTAATTAATTTTAAGAAAGCAATCAAGAATTTTTAAATATCCTTCGACCTTCCTACAAAATTATATCCATTGATATTTATTTATATTACATTCTTTTTTATATCAAGAAAAGGTTCAAACCTTTTTCTTATAACCTTCTCTTTATAAGAGTTATCTCAGCTGATGTAATCAAGAATATATAAATTATGACGGTCTTAATGTAAAAAGTAAAGTAACTTGGTTTGTGTAAATTATATTCGTAGATTGCTTTGAAGGTTGAGAGATGAAAAACTCGATGAAACTGTATACAATTTTGTAACCGGTACTACCAGTATTAGATGTAGTTGAGTCGTTACGGAGACTGAACAACAAGAAACAGCATGTAGCTCAAAGTTGGATTGCACTTAATTATCCAATTTGTGGAAAGAAATTAAATCTTTAAGGTGGTTTTATTATCTTTTTTGAACTAACCTTAGTCCAGAAAGTAGGATGCACGATGTAGAAGTGCTTCAAATTCTTCTTGTACCTAAAACAATAAAAAATCATATGTCTAATGTATTTAAATTTCAGAGGTAGTTTTTACATTCTCATCAGAGAAGCTATTAGATTTGTGTAAAATTTGATTCCCCCCGTTTTTGTCAAATGTCCACGTTTTGGGACCCCCTGAACCCGAAAAACATGTTTTTACGAATGTGTCTGTCTGTCTGTGTGCCTGTCTGTAGATTTTTAGTTTGTGAGCACGATAACTTTCGAAAGAATTGACCGATTGGATTGGCCTTTGGTATACACTTTGAGTGTCCTAAAATGAAGGTCAAGTTCGTTGGCCAGCCATTTTGGATAAAAATTCAAAAAGTTAGAGCATTTTGAAAATTTTTGATACCACTTTTTTTTTTAATTTAAAAATTCTATGCACGGATATTCATAGTACTCAAAAAGTCGAACAATTCTTCCTAATGACTTTTTTGGATAAAAAAAAAATTGAAAGACTTATAACATTTTGAAAATCCAAAAAAATGAAAGAAAACTTAAATTAGAAGCCAAACAGTGCACGATATGAAAAAAAGTTTAAAGATGAAAAATGTTTCTTTTTGAACGCCCTATAGGATAGGCATAACAACTTTTTGAATTTCCTTAAAAAATCGAAAATTCAAATTTTGAGCCAAATAACGCGAGATGCAGAGAAAATGATAAGAAATATAATTATTGGTCTTAGAAAGATCTACAAGTTTTCTTTTGGCCATTTTTCAATAGGATGAGTAGTTTTCGTTTTAATCATGAAAAATATTGTTAAACAGAGCCGAGCGCGAAGCGCGAGGTTTAAATCAAATATCGAGCACGAATTATCGAGCGTAAATTTAAATCAAATATAGAGTGTAAATTAGTTTTCTTTTACATTCAAAGCTGTAATTTAATTTCATTTAAATTCAATTTAATTAAATTTAAATTTAAAATAATTTAAAAAAAACATGTAGGTACGAGCGTCCTGTAAGGAGCAAGCTTCCTGCAGGGCACAAGCGCGCGAAGCGCGCAACACGGAGCGCGACGTGTAAATATTTTCGGAGCGCGAAGCGCGACGATCGAACTATATTTGACCCCCCGCGCGCCGTAGGCGCGCTCATTTTTTGATATAATTTTTCCCATGTGTTTAGTTAAGCGAGAATCAATAAAAGTGATCTTGATTTAAAGTTCATAGTATTAAACGTGTTCTGTTTTCTACGCAGAAATCAATACATACTTCAGTTTATTCCAAGACTGGTATAATTAGGATTGAAAAAATTAACATTGTATAACTAGATGCGATTTATCTTCCACTAGAATTTCATGTCTGTGAAGAATTTATGGCTATGATAATTTTTAAAAAATTTATAAATATCTTATCTCGTAAATAAATTTCATTTTATCCAGTAAAAGAATCATATCATAAAAACTGCTTCTATAAACTGCAAGTATTGAAGTGAGTGTACAATTTTAAGGATATAATATTAGTTCAAAAAGATTTCAAAAGAATTCAAATTATTTTAAAGTATTTTAGGATGTCTTGAAATCTATCATAATTCCTTGAAATACCTTAAAATTTATAGAAATACCATGAAATATCTTCAAAATTCTTCAAAATTCTTTAATATCATTTAAAATCTTTTTGAAAATTACTTAAACCCTTACGAAAAAATATTATAGGAAAATCAGTATTGGCCTATAATGATTTTTCTATACTCAATATCCTATGATTTTTTTGCGATTATAGGAAATTCATTATAGGCAAATCATCAATATTTTAATATTAGGTATTTATTGCTATAATTACTTTTTCCTATTATTAGAAAATTGTTCTTTATTCCTATACTTTTATCGCGATTATACGAAAATCTTTATAGGATAATCATCAATACTTTAATATTATTAATTTCTATAACTATTTCCCGAAAATTATTTTCCTATAATCGCGAAAAAAATAATCAAAAATTATTACAAGCCTATATTGATTTTCGTATAATATTTTTTCACTCACTTGAAATCACTCTAAGTCCCTTTAAATTCCTCTATACAAATCCAACCAATAAGCAAAGTGAGAATAATCCTTGCTTCATCCACTATGAATCATTTCGAGACTTCGAGTTTACAGAAGATGTTTTGAAATAAATCGCTTCCTCTCTCTCATAACTGAATTTACGTTTCATTTATCTTTATTCTGTCCTCAGTTTAACTTACTTGTAGGGGAGTACATTGTAGACTTCTCTGAGCCAATTGAGACTAGGGTAGTTGTTGTTTGTAGTCAGAGTGTGAAAGTAGGCAATCACGTAGTCTCCTTTAACGATAGGATCCAGAAGCTGAATCAGGTACAATAAGGCCTGAAAGCAAAAGGGAAAATGAGTATTCAGAACAACTGTAAAATCTCTTTAAGAGATAAAATGGTACGAATTTCGTTCTATTATATATTCGTTTCAGAATGAATTGATGCCTAAGGCCATGTCTATCAAATAATCAAGTGTATCATGTCTCACAGAATAAATTTTATTAATTGGATTAAGAGAACATCACAAAATCCTTTATTGGATTTCTGTTCATTGTAAAATTTTATGAGGTAAGAAGAAAACATTAATTAATAGGTTGCAGCCGCATCTTCACCTTTGCAAAAAATTAATTGTTCAATGAAAAATCATAATGCGATTGTTATGAATTAAACTTGAATTGTTGCAATAAAATATAATTAGAGACTTAATATCACTTCAAATCATTACTAAAATTAAAAATAGCATTAAACAATCAACTTCTCTTGAATTATCTATTCTAAAAAGATGATTGAGTCGAAGTCGAAATATCGTAACGCCTATTCCGCACTCCTGATTCGTCGTGTAAGTATCGATAGTGATTTTCGACAATCGATACTTGCCGAATCGTAAATTCCGCGTGAATTGAATTTGAAATTTTGAATTTGGTTTCGTTAATAATCATTTTGTCACGAGTCTAAACTCGAAACACATTGAAAATCTAGGAATTTTAAGGGGATTTTATGGAATTTTTGAAGATTTCATAGGAGATAATGGGATTTTAAATGTTATCGTAGAATTTTAAAGAATTTCAAGAAGTTTCTGGGAATTTTTAGAATTTTTCACGACTTTGATCAGATTTCAATCGAACTTCAAGGTACTTTTATGAATTTTAAAATGTGTATTTTGTGGGATTTAAATGAGGAATTTAAAACTTTATAGGGAATTTTATTGAGGAATTTCAAAAGCTTTTTATTTTTTTAAAAAGATTTTGTAGAATTTACAAAGATTTCGAAGGTTTTCGTCAAATTTTAAGGGTTTTCAAAAAATATTTCTAATTTATAAAAGATTTTGAAATATTTTTAAGGATTTCATGGAATTTTATGAAATCTTTAATGATTTTAAAAGATTTTAAGAGTTGAGAAATTTACAGAGGTTGCTAGAAATTTGTAGAGATTTTCACTAATTTTAACATGGATTTCAATAGATTAATGATTTTTAGGTTTTTATGTGCATTTATAACGATGTTTAAGTGATTTTTACGAAATTCAAGAGATTTTTAGGATATTAAAACGATTTTGTAGAATTGTATGGGATTTCAGGATATTTCGTGAAATTTTAAGTGATTTTAAAAGCATTGTAAGAGTTTTATGAGGTTTTAAGGAATTTGAAATATCATCCTGAAATTTTAAGAAATTTTATGAGATTTTTAATAATTTCAAGTGATTTCGAGAGATTTTTCTGATATTTAAATGATTTTGTGAGAATTTTAAAGGATTTCATGGAATTTGAAGATATTTCTAATACTTTTAATGGATTTTAAAGGATATAAAAGGGATTTGAATTGTTATCATTGAATTTAAAAGAATCTCAAGAAATTTCTGAAAATTTTAAGAGATTTTCACGAATTTTAATCGATTTCACAGGTTTTCAAAGGTTTCTTGGAATTTTTAGAGATTTTCACGAAGTTTAACATAGATTTTAAGAGATTAGAGAAATAAAATATAATAAATTATATAATATTGAAAAAGAACGTAAATGTGCGCGCGGAGCGAGCGTTCGTTCTTGTTATAGAAAGCCAGTAAAAGAATTAGTTATATATGCAAACTTATAAGGAAGCTAATAATCTCATTTTTAAAGTAATTTGTCATTTCACCACGCCCTATTGAAAATCTCCACATGGGGACCCTTTAAGGATCCCACATGGGAATCCATATGGGAATCCACATGGGTTCCTTTATTAATCCGTATGAGAAAATTGGGACACGAAATAAGATAGGAACCTATGTGGGAACCTATGTTGGAATACATACGGGATTTTATGTATTTTCTTTTGAATTTACTTACTTCAAAATTACTTCAAAATTACTTATCAAAATTATACTTACTTCAAATTCAAAAGAAAATACATAAAATCCGGTATGTATTCCAACATAGGTTCCCACATAGGTTCCTATCTCATTTCGTGTCCCAATTTTCTCATACGGATTAATAAAGGAACCCATGCGGATTCCCATATGGGTTCCCATGTGGGATCCTTAAAGGGTCCCCATGTGGGGATTTCCAATAGGGCGTATTATACAATGCAAAAACTGATAGAAATCAAGCTTCGTAACATTGCATTCATTTTAGTTCTACTACTCTAGTAATTGGCAGTTACAATTGGCATGATGAAAAGACATTTGCCTTAAAAAAAGGTGTCCCTTAATTATAGAATCAATTAAGGATATATAAACTACTGGAACTTAATCAAATTTTCTCATACAGACTTATGCCATCAAAAGTGTTAAAAAATATTTTTTATTCACAGAAAAAGTTTTTTGAAATATGTTATGTAAGTCAAACTAACCCGGATGTTAGTAACTGAAACATATTGTTTTCTATTTTCGGCATCATCTAGATAATATTATGAGTCGGCAAGTAATAGCTTTGTATCAGAAAACGTGATTAAATGGATTAACATTGCACATCATTTTCATATCTGGAAAATTCATTCGGAGAATGATAAGATAAATTTTTTAATTTTCTATTTACAAAGCAGAAGCTTCTTGGAAAATTCAAATTAGCAAAGGGCCAACCGCCGACCTTGTGTTACTGACACATACGACAAGCAGTCTATTTCAAGGCGTGTAAAATCGATCTGCCGCGAGCCAGCATGCCTGTCTTACTATGTGTGAGAAATACATACATAAATATATATACAGGGTGTTTCTCGAGTTATCTGCCAACGTGAAACTACAAATACTAGAGCAAAAACTAAGTCGAAAACTCCCATAACAAAATGTTGAAAAATGCGTAATTTTCAAACTACAGAGCAACAAAGTTGACCAATCAGAAGCAAGATTTAGACCATCTAGTATCCGTGACCTACGCGTTGAATGTGTGAGAAGTAGTATTGTACTTCTGATTGGTCAACTTTGTTGCTCTGTATTTTGAAAACGACGCACTTTTCAACATTTTGTTATGGGAGTTTTCGACTTAGTTTTTACTCTAGTATTTGTAGTTTAACGTTGGCAGATAACTCGAGAAACACCCTGTATATATATATAGTATAAACGAATCACGTAAAAAACTGTTCGATTTTTATTATAATACTCCCTAAGAACTAAGAAGGCTTTATCTTTTCACCCTCGAAATCATAACCTTACGTCATACGATGTATCGATCACCGCGTAATTTCGTAAATTGGTTGTGCGCACACTTACTTTAATCCTATGTTTTTTATGAAGGGTAAAAATTGACGTGGAAAAGAACAACTGATTTCAATTCCACTGAATCAATTTACGAGACTTCCAAATAATATTATCTTTTAATATTAAGAATCCGTCATAAAATCTACTGCGTTGTTTTTCTCAAAAGATATATGATTTATTTTGAAAGTGTTGACTTGGTTGCTCTGTTTACACAAATTGCATATATGCTTTATACCGAAAGCATAAATTTTTAACGGTCGAAACACTGGTTATTCTGTGCATTAAGATTGTCTTTGCCAAAAGATGAAAATGTTTACCATTTATTATCAACTTGACCATGACACTATTGTCAGTTGTCATTTCCTGATGTCCAAATTCCTCTCGAACTTTCTCACGAAGTGTATTTTGTTTCACCTTGATTACTATGATATGTTAAGACTTCATACGTTTCTTAATTTAATACTATTTCTATACAATTCTTACATTCTTCAATTACCAAAATCTATGAAATTTCGACAAAATTATGTTTCATTTAGTTTCAGAAGGTATGAAAAATGATAATTAAAAAAAAATTTTTTTTTTGGCTATAACTCAAGAATGGTTCTTTGGACTTTAATTTTCCTTGATTCTTCTAAACCCGGCGGGCATTCCTGACAATTTGGTCCAAGAGCCATTTAAATATCTCAAAAACTCTCTCGCGACAAACACACTCAAAAGTTTATGCTCACAATCAGATAGATGTAAGATATCGCATGTTCTCTCCTAACCATTGGTCAAAAATTTTGACTGGGATTGTACAATCACATAGATGCGTCCTATATACGTATACACACATTCACAGTCACATTTCGTATGGCAACGATATTGGTAACACTGCAATTTCATTCTCAGAGAAAATTGTGTTGATGCATTTATAACCTCAAAACAGTATTGTCTAAATCGTCAAAATGTCATCTCAATTAAAACACAAAGGCAAATTTATTAAAAAAAAAAGTGCTGGATAAATGGTTAAAGACTGTTGCAGCTATGTGTGAAGCCAAGAAAAATAAAATTAGTGTTACAGTGTTGCCACATCGTCAATGTCTACCCCCGCCATGTGTCTCGCGAGAACAGAAATATTATTCTTTACAATATTATATCTTTTATACTAAATGCACAATAATTTTGATTTTTTTTCATAAAATCCACACGATATTTTACTACACATCTGTAGATTTTTAGCGCAATGGTAAGATTCGTTTTCATACTAGACTTCATAATGTGGCGATTGCCCATGTTAGCTATAGAGATCCATGCAAAAAGTACTGAACATGATTAAGAATATTTACCTTTAGAAACACACGATTAAGCTAAAAATTGGAGCATGGTTAGATAACAATATTTTCTACATATTATTAAAATTTTAGACAATTCGTAAGAAAGGTTCGATTTCGACATTATGAATAACGATATTGTTTAAACTTTGAAATTGTCCATCTTTGGTGCAAATTAACGTACAGAGCCGGCCGGGGGTGCATTTGAAAGCTCTTTCCAAGAGCTTTCAAATTGTGTAAATTATGAATACTATCAAATGTTTTTTATATTTTTTCCAAACGACAATTCAAGACTGAAAATTCTAAAAATTCTTGTCCGTCTTTGATCCCCTTCCCAGTTTCGGAAAAAAATCACAAAAAAATTTGGAGCATGGAATTTTGTAGCTCTTTTCAAATCCTATCTAAATCACTCACTAAAAAATTATTTTCATCAAATATGATGCCGGTATCAGCTGTTTTCC
>CAJFCP010025994.1:87826-98700 GCA_904066005.1 Synergus itoensis | reverse complement strand
GATTTTCGATCTTCTACTCATCTTTTTATAACAGGATATTTCATTATGCCCTTTATTTTTATTCCAGGTGGAAAATTACAAACGGCGAAGTGCTGCACCAGTGCTAATGCAAGTTTTCGAGTGCTGGCAGAGTGCTGGCAGAGTGCTGGCAGAGTGCTGGCAGAAGCCCGGCTTAAGCATTGGCGTAGTGGTGGTAGAACTCTAAAAGGTAAGACCACCGCAGCAGTGACCACCAGTAAATTGCCAGCACTCATTGACCTCGTTGTCAGTGCTGGGACAGCCCCGGTGGTCAGTCTGCGCCAGTGCTGCCACAGGACTTTGAGTGCTGGCAAAAATGCACTGGTTATTATTATTTAAAAATATGCACTCAAAACCTATTATGGATCCTTATATACACAATAAAATTATTAGGGCTATAAGGATATTAAAGTAGGAGCTGAGTTAAATAAAAATTGAAAAAAATGTCTTAAAAAAGAATTATTAATTAAGAACGCTGGGGGGAATCGAACGCACAATCTATCGGACGCGAGTCTATAACCTAAACCATTACCCTAAGCTCATGAGATGGTGGTCCCACATTTTTTCCAGGGTATACTCAATCTGAGCATACACAAATATTAAATTGAACCGCTGGATCGTAGAAGGGCATATACAATTTTTTAGTCCGAGCACAATGACTTTTCACCCCTTTTGAAATTTTTCTTAAACATTCATATTGTAAAATATATTTCCAGTAATTCCTTTGCTTGCATAATATCAAAAATAGATTAACTGGTAAAAGTATATTGCCCTTGAAAATAATCAAAAACAATCTATTACACAGGCACACAAAAAAAAAGTGATCTATATCAAGAACGAGACCTATATATTCTTATGTATTTTGACGCGCTGATTCCGAATCCGGGGTCCGATTGACTCCAGCACGTCAAGTTTAAGGGCATTTGAAGGTCAAATCGGCAAAAAAATCGATTGAAAGAAGGTGACTAGCATTTCTGTGGTTTTGAGGGCCGCTGAATCCGAATCTGGAATCAGTTTGATTTCATCATGTCTGCATCAAGGTCAATTCAAGTTCAAATTTGTATAATGTAAAAAAGTAAATTTTTGACTGCATATTCTGAAAGAACGGAAAGTTTTACGCTCATATATGATATCCTCTAATTATGAAAATAGTAGTCTTGTTCCACGAAGACACACTTTTGTATTTTTACAATCGTCATACGAACTCTCAAGTTACTAACGTAAATTAACCTTGACATGACCTTTAGGATCATCTTCAGAAAAATAGCGAACGTAAAATTTTCCGTTTTTTCAGAATACGTAGTCAAAAATTCACTTTTTTCACATTATACAAATTTGACCTTGAATTGACCTTGATGCACACATGATGGAATCAAACTGATTCCAGATTCGGATTCAGCGGCCCTCAAAACCACAGAAATTCTAGTCTCCTTCTTTCAATCGATTTTTTTGCCGATACATAAGAATATATAGGTCTCGTTCTTGATACAGACCACTTTTTTTTGTGTGCCTGTGTTATTTTTTAGTAATGATACATTATTTTACTATAAATTGTAAATTTAGGCCTATATTTCGACTCGGGAGCTCTGATAGATTCTGTTTTGAATTTTTTTATATATTTATAAAACATTGTATAATATACCGATTAATTGACAACAATTTACTGTGGTACACAATACTGACAGTACTGTGGCGACACTTGGTGTTACTAATACGTCAATTGATTGCCAACTCTAAAGGGCAGTACTGGTCCAGTATTGTTACAGTATTGTGCCAATGTTTGGCATTACTCGTAATTCGGTTACTTGCCAGCATTGACAGTCAGTGCTGCGTCGGTGCTAAAATAATGCTACGCCAGTAGTATGACAACTCTCGGCGAAATACTGACAGTCAGTGCTGGTATTACTGTCCCCGTACAATTGACATAGCACTGCGCCGGTTGTAAGAATTGTCAGAACTCCGACTTTTCCACCTGAGTATAAGCTTGCTCGGCTTACAGAAAAGCGTTATCGAGTATACAGTAGAACCTCGTTTATCCGAGGTGACGCAGGAAATTTTAAATCTTTATATTGTACAAAATCGCTTAAATATTTTGAGTCACTTATATGTATGTTCAGAGACGGTTAGTGACGTGTGAATTAAAGTTTTCTACCCTTATTGGTGAGTAATTGATTATTACAGTTGACCTGACAAATTTTTAAATCTTTTCACATCGTAAAGTGAGCGGAAGATATCACTTAAGGGGCTATGCTAGTTTCTCATTTTCAGAAAATCGATTTTTTTTGCATTTTTTCATAGCTAATCATTATAAAAATAAGTACCTAAAATTTTAAATCGATATCTCTAATAGTTTTTAAAGGGGAGCACTTTAAAGCGGCACTGTTCATTAGCGCTCAGAGACGGGGCGGAGCACCGAGCGGCACTATTGCGGGCTAGAACAAATTTTAAAATGAGTGAAAAACCTTTGTACAGTTATAAGATGTATGAGCAAGAGGAAGGCCCACTCCATGGTCCTGGAATAGCAGATTAGCTGTAAGTATGGAAAGTTTCATTTTATATGCTAAAAATCTGCGTTGAAAACTTTAAACACGTTTTTCTCAAAACTGCATTTTTAAAATCGGGTGACGGTGTAGCTCGAAAACTAATCATCCGATCGACTTCAAATTTTCACACAGTCTTTATTATATGTTTTTACAGAGGATGGACCTCTAACTTTTTGTTATATAAAAAATTACAACTTTTATAGACAAAAAACGAGCGTTTTTTTAAGAAAAATTTGAACTTTTTTTTCAAAACTGCCATTTTTATAATTTTTAATATTTTAAAAAGCTAGAGGTCCATCCTCTAGAGAAACTTATGTAGTTTACTAAAATTTTTTTTTTTTGTTTCAGGCACCTGGCGTGGCCGACACCGTCACCCGTATTTTAACTTTTTTTAAAGGATCTTTCCGGATCGCCTTGTATCTTCGCTTCCAATGAATGTTTTTTGACGAAAATTTTATGATAAATACGTGAAGACATTTATAATATACTGGAAAAATTTTAGAAAGATTGAACGTGTATTTTTTTTGTAAATCTTCAAAAATTGCTGTTTTTTTTCACCCGAGAAACTAGCATAGCCCCTTAAAAAAACCATAATCAAACATTAATACAACTGAAATTTAAAAAGAAAAATCTTAATTACATCTGTTAGGAAAGAAAAACTAAAATATCATAAATTATAACATAAAAAAATAAATAAAAGCGCGCGCAGGGCGCGCGTTCGATGCAAAAATGCACAACTAACGAATGTAGATTAATCTTTGGAGTACGAAGAATTGTTACTAATGGGGCTTCATCTGTTTTATTCGAGTTTTTCCGTATTACTCGAGCATATAAGTACACCTCGATTAATGGGGAGGGTTCGGATGAGTCCGTTGCCTTGGATAACGCGGAGCCTCGGTTGATCGGAGGTCGAATAAACGGAATTTAATAAAAAAATCAAAGAATTTGAAAAAAATTTAAATACTTAAAAATAATTCTAAATATTGATTTCTTAAAATTTCACGGAAACATTTAAAATCACTTAAAAATTGCTTAAAATCCTTAAAAATTTCTTTAAATTTTCAAAAAAAAAGTGGGATTTGCAAGTTCATGCCGCGACACCTTTTAATTAAGAAGATTCCTTATAATCCCTCAAAATTTCATGACAAACTTTGAAATCCCTTATAATATATCTCTAATTTTAGAACCTATATTTTTTTAACGAATAAATACTGACAAAATTAGTTTTATTTTTTTCTCATGTGTAGAAGTTCTTTTTACAACTTTACATCAATGTTCCGTCGAACTATGACTCAAAGTGGTCATGATCAAAGTGCGCTTAATTTGTACCCCTAAAAAACTTGGATTTAATTCGATTCATTAAAAGTAAAACTAATACAAAACGCTTGGCGCCCGACCTCTCCTCCCCCAAGAAAAGCCGGCACTGATTTCCTTTGTGTATTTCAGAAACAGAACAGTTTTACATAATATGGTAATAAATTGAAAGTTTATCTTGAGCAGGAACTCCAGATATCAAATTCTTTCTATTTATATCTGTATTATAAATTATATATCAGATCTAGTAGTCAATAGATGACAGTTGTGATTTAGAAACCACAACGTGTTTTTGAGTTTGACACTAATATAAAGGGTTATTGTGTGAAGATCTCCTCCTGTGGAAGGGGAGTGGGGAGCAATGTTCCTGATGTAATTATTAGAAAATAAAACTAAATGCTTTGACATGAAACTTTTTAATTATTATTATACAATAAACCTCGGCTTATTTTTCTTTTATATTCCGAGATAATTTTTATCCCAAAATACAAAAACAAAAAAAGTTGTAAACGTGTTCAAATTGATTAACGCAATTAATAATTGATAAAAACTATCCTTGTAATTTGATGTGCATTTTTAAAAAATAAAACCCAGTAAGCTTTACATGATCATACACACCGATCCTCATCTTCGACCATATCAGTCATGTCGATCATCACCATCCTGCTAAATGTTTAAACCCTTGAAGTTTTTTTCACGCGGCACTATTTTTCACAGAATATTTGAAATTTTGAAGAAGAAATAAGATGGAAAGACTAGGGAAGAGGGCTTGAGGCTATGGATAAGGTAAGGATGGATAACTGGAACGAAAAAAAATGAGAGGCGTTTGAACCTGGGGAAAAAAAGAAGTTAGAAAATTGCAAACTGACACTCGAGTGGTTCGCGTAAAACTGAACGGAGCGTCAATCGTCAGTCAATATAAAATGTACGAGTTTCGAGTTAGTCTGCGAATCAGTCCATCCTGACGTCTATTCGTTGACTATATGCGACTTTATGCTTGGTTTGTTAGTTGTTTATCACCTACGCCACAAGAACCACTTTGCCGGCCTCGGAGCCGCTTCCCAACACTGACGGGACGGCGCGGGCGCGTGTCTCGACTATCCAGAGAAAACTGTGCTGTTCGTACCGCGCTTGCTCCAGATACGAGGAAGGAGACCTCATACGATCTACCGATGAAAAATGTTCTTCAGTTATAATTATTTGACCGTTTCGAGAAAAAGTGTGCAGATTGAGCACAAGATTCAATTTTTCAATTTTCCTGACATTTTCCTGGCTTATTCCTGACTTTCAGACAAATATCCCTGACAGAAAAGTATTAAAAATGCGAATAAATTTTCAATAATAATGTTATTGAAATTTTGAATAAAGTTCCGAAAACTGGTAACGTCCGATTTTCTTTGGGCTCCGTATAATTATGTATTTTGACGCGTTGATTATAAATATGGTAAAATCGTGAAAAAACCATAAGGATCATGGTTCATTGCGTTTATCTCAGTTAATATGCAAAATTAAAAAAAATTTTCCAACTGAAGTTGTATATCTCATCGAAATACACATTTTTTGTTTCAAAATATTTTTTTCTACGAGAGATAGTTTCCGAGAAAACCAGAAATATATCGATTTTCATTTTAAAGAAACCCATAAACCATGGCTCTTCACATTCTAAATGGAAATCGTTGTAAAAGAAAATTATTGTAAAGGGAAATGGCAAAGGGAATAGTAAAGGGAAATGGTAAAGGAAATAGGAAAAGGAATGGTAAATGGAAATGGCAAAGGGAATGGTAAAGGGAAACGGCAAAGGGAATGGCAAAGGGAATGGTAAAGGGAAATTGCAAAGGGAATGGTAAAGGGAAATGGTAAAGGGAAATGGAGATACGATGGAAATCTATGTATCCCCGTGTGGAAAAGCCGGTTGGGGCCTAAATGGGCCCCAGTTGATTTGCCTAACTCCCAATTAGGTTCCCCGATCACACCCCAACAAACACCCAACTACTAATTGGGTTTTAGTCGGGGTTGTAACGCTGAGTAGTGCTTATGCCCAAAATGGGGTTACCCACTTAATGCCCAATGAATTTAAATAAGATAAATTATTAAAATTTCATCATAATTGGTCACGAGACACATTCGAAATCACAACTAAAATACTATTTTAATAATAAAACTATTATACTTCAAGATTTTTTTACTAATAGGGTTGCCCAGTTGGGCCCAGATTGGCGCCCAAACAATAATTGGGCTTAATTGGGCAGATTTCCACACGGGTCACTGATTTTCTTGGAAAATATCAATTGCAGAAAAAGATATTCAAAACAAAAAGTGTGTAATTCGATGAGATCTACAACTTTTGTTTGAAACATTTTTTTCAATTTTGCATATTAACTGAGATGCTTTACGCTCCGTTGTGAAAATTTTTTTCGGTGTTCACCATGGCCAAATGCAATGATATATCGCTCTCAAATTTTGGAATATAGAAAATTATTACTCAAATAAATTTCATAGCTCAATTTATTTTCTTCCCTAGCGATCCGAAGGAATTTTTCCATCCGAATTAATCCGAAACTAATTCAAAAGCAATCCGAATGAATCCGCCAATTCGATTTAATCAGAATTATTCCGAACTTTCAATCCAAATAAATCCGATCAATCCGAATGAATCCAAAATTTCAATCCGAATGAATCCGGTCTATCAGGACTTTCAATCTAAATGAATAATCCGAATGAATCCGGTCTATACGAATCAATCCGAATAATTACCAAAAATTCGGATAAATTCGCATTCATTCGGATTGACCGGATTTATTCGAATTGAAAGTTCAGATTAATTCTTATTAATTTGGATTGGCGGATTCATTCGGATTGAAGGTTCGGATTGATTGATTGATTCGATCTTGTATACCAAAATTTGAGAGCGATATATTATTGCGTTTGTTCATGGACCCATGGTGAACATCGAAAAAGATTTTCACAACAGAGCGTAGAACATGCCCTTAAAATCATCAAAATTTCTTAAAATTCCACAAGGAACTTTAAAATATGTAACTTAAAATCCTATGAATTCCCTAAACTTTCTTAAAAATCTCTTAAAGTTTCATGAGTTCCTTTAAAATTCCACGAAATCTTTTAACATCCCTTAAAATTATTGAACATCTCTTGAAATCATTAGAAAAAAATTTTCTTTGTAAAAGTTACAATTTGAAATAGTAAAACTTACAAAATTCCAGGAAAAAGGCGCATTTTGACTATTTTAAATGGAAAATTTTCAGCCATTTCTTTTCATTTTCTTTTTTCCGTGTTCTATTTTCCCTGACAGCTATTCGCATTTCCTTGACATTTATCTGATTTCTGTAACAATTTTTTTTCCTGCCATTTTTTTCTGACTTCCCTGGCTTCCTTGACATATATGGTCGGTCACCCTATTGATCCTCTAGGGAGAGTTCGGACATCTGAAAAAGTCTTTGCTGATTGGTCCAAAAATTTAGGTCCTACCGAATTACGGAAATCGTCTCAAAAGCGCGCGATTTTTAAATGAAATTTATTTCTTTTTAAATAAAAATGTAATAAAAAACCGTGGCTGAAATATTTTAAAGTACTAAAAATTCAACAAAATGATGCTGTAATTATACAAAATTTTATTATTATTTTTTCCATTTTTAATTAATTATTTAAAATTTACCTGACAAATGCGTGATGATGCATTGGGTGTCCAATTTCTTTTATTTCTTTCACTTACGATCCTTACCCACATATTTCGACGTTCAGGGTTTTTTGAAAAATATAACAATTTACACCCCGCTTCTGCTTTTACAATAAAAAACACAACATTTCACCATTATAACCATTATTTATTACTTTTTCATCCACCGACTCTCGATTCTGCTCAATCATATGTATACGTAATATAAATACTCAAAAAATATAATAAAAAATTCAAATATAAATTCAGAAAAATTATAGAAAAATTCAGTAGTTTTAAAATTATTTTACCTAACTGTATAAAATATATAAATATAAATACTCAAAATATTTATTGATTGAGAAAATAATCATATTTCTAATTGAAATATTTATTTATAAAATATTTATATTTATACGTAATATAAATACTCAAAAAATTAAAAAAAAATTCAAATATAAATTCAGAAAAATTTTAGAAAAATTCAGTAGATTGAAAATTATTTTAGCTAACTGTAAATATAATTTTCAGTTATGAATCAAATGTATCAAATTCTTAAAATTCTTGATGGGTATTCAAGTGATGTATTAAAAATTTAATAAAAAAAAATAACGTAAAGGTAACGCATTACTTTTTTTCAGTAACTGTAACGGTAACGCGTTATTTTTTTTTAAGTAACAGTAACGGTAACGCGTTACTTTCAGACAGTAACGTGTCAAACACTGACCAAAGCGCATGCGTTTCTTGACGACTTCCGTAATCCGGTAGGACCTAAACGAGTTGGAGGGGGCACGGTGTCTTAACTCTCCCTAGAGGATCCCTAGGTCATCCTGGTATGACATTTTTGAATTCCTTGGCGTTCGCATAAAAGATTCCTTGAAGTTCGTTGAAATTTCTTAAAATCCTTGAAAACACTTAAAATAACACAGAAAAAGGTATGACAGTTTTTAGGCTTAACGCTAAATTTAGTCCCCATTTAGCTTGTTTTAAAAGTAAGTCTTAAGTCCAAGCGTTAAGCGTAAAAACTGACTTAAACTGTAAAAAAAATGTGAACTTAAAATTCTACGACAACTTTCAAACTCCCTTAAAATTATTAATATCCTGTAAAATCCCTAAAATTTTTTTAAAAATATTTTTATAAAACATAGAGATTTGATGTTTTTTGTGCAATATCTTCCTAAAAATTGACGAAGTGACTTCGTTCTGGATTCATTTTAAGCAGAATTTTGATAGCTTTTAATATTTTTAATTTTATTTTATTAAATATATTTTTCAGTTGTTAAAAATCCCTTAAAAACTAAAATTGCTGAATTTCGCATGAATTTATCTCCTAAACGCTTTAAATGTATAGTTACAACATTTAATCTAAAATTATTTTTTCAATAATCATTTTTACTTTCAATTTGTACAGTTTGGAGTATCTACGAATAAACACTTTCTTGTTAATAACTTTAAATGTTAATGCTTTTAATATGTTTATTAACACTTTTTATATTTCCAATGTCTATAAATTTGAATCCATTGCGGAAAACAATTAATGATTGCTTAATACTCAATTAATTCCCTACACTATGCATTATGCAAATCAGTAATACTTATGTAAAATAGAACAATTATTATCATGAGAATAGGATATAAAAAGCAATAACGTAGTGGGTGTTATTACACCTGATGATAAAGTACGAAAATGAAATATTCTGTTAATTATTATAAACAAAGGCAGTAACGAGGAGGAAGTTATTCAATGACATTGCTTCAGGAAGCAATTATTGTTAAACAATTGTAGTCAAAAATGACTAAAGTTGTTAGTAAAATTCCTAATTGCTAATTGAAATACACGAAAGTCATTTTAAGGAATTTTTAAATTTCAGAAAAAATTCCTCCGCAATTTTTAAGTACAGTACTGTCAAAAATCAGAGTAAAGTATTCAAAATGCGGAAAAACTGATAAATTAAATAATGAACATTAATAAAATTTAGAGTGTTCTCTCCTTAAGGGCATGTGATATTTTACCATAAGAACAATTTAGTTTGCCCAATTATACATTCATAATAATAAACATTTTTAGCTAATAAGAGTCAATAAACCTTCCTCTCATGTAGACGAAGGTTTATTGACTCTTATTAGCTAAAAATATTTATTATTATGAATGTATAATTGGGTAAACTAAATTGCTCTTATGGTAAAGTATCATATGCCCTTAAGAGCTTAAGTTTCGAAATTTGGTTCAAGTCAATGTCGAAAGCTAAAACAAGATAAAACTAGCTGTCAAGTTGTATCAAATTTTGTGCTCATTCAATGAGGACTTTGCTTCCTGTAAGCAAATATGATTTGCTTCCTCATAGAGGAAGTATTAGGTATTTAATACATATATTTTTTTTTCAATCAAGTTATTTATTTTATATATTAATTTTTAATGTTGTAAACTTTATTTCATGTAATAATTTTTAATAAAATTAAAATTTTATTAAAAATTAAATTACAATAAAACATAACTTTCTTATTTTTCAATGAAATGCATTAATCTTATAGGTCAATCGATTTGTTTCGATGAAGGAAATCTTCATTTTCCTTACATCAGCTTTAAATTTTGAATATTTTAGAAGTTATATTGGAAAAATGAATTTTACAAAAATTATAAAAGTACACGAAACTTGAAAAATTAAATATTTTGGCAAACCTTAGTAAGCAAAATTAAACTTGGTAAATAGTGGAATAAATATGCCAAATTTCATCAATTTATCTATACGCGTTCTAAAGATATTGCAGGATCGTTAAAAGCGTGACACAAACACACACACACGCGGGCGCGCGCGCACATAAATACATACACACATACATACTTCCGGACAATTTTGCGCAGAACATCATATTAGATATATTCAACTTAAAATATGTTCAAAAAAACTTTTTTTTATAAACTGGATTGTTGTCATCACTACAAAGCTTTTCCTTTATGAGGAAGCAAAATTATTATAAGTGAAATTTTTCTTGCGTGTTCTTGTAAAATTTATCACAGAGGATTGAAAGTGATTCACTAATTAATCTCGCAAATATTTTAGAGTCACTTACACTGTCTCGGAATACATCTAATATAGTCGCTGGATCAATAAATACTGATGCTTAAATAAGGCATGTGAAACTTTTGAAAATTATGGTTTTCCAAAACCCAACTTTTCGTCCACAAAAATAAATATTTTGCCCTGAAACTTTTGAAAATGATAGAGAACATCAAAACGGACCGATATTGACTCATTTTATCATGTATAATGAAAAAAAAGTTTCGAATTGCTAAAATTCGTAATGCATTTGTCACTTTGAGGTTA
>CAJFCP010025994.1:65828-82826 GCA_904066005.1 Synergus itoensis | reverse complement strand
GCTCATTGTGTTTCTCTTTCCTGTCAACTTTTCATAAATGGTCTTTCGCGAACTCTACATAGAGTAAATTACAGTTTTGTGTGGCAGTGAATCGCGAATTTCGTGTTGGAATTTGAAAGAATATGAAGTTGAAACTTTCTGTATTTCATTGATTTTTTTCCATCAGTGTCGGTGTTGTACCTGAAATAATTCATAAATACAAGTGCGTCTGACATTTAGTTTCTCATTCTCGCGATTCGTTTGCTCTATCAGCATTTGCTCCGTTTCCGAAAATGAATATTTCATCATAAAATATTCATTCTCTATCGTCAAAGCTGAAATGAAATATTATTTTTATGGGACTCAAGACTACAAAAGACCCTACATTTTTAGTAAGTTGTCTCCATATCTCCCATATAAAACCTTTTTTTAAAATATATACGCTCACAGGGCCGAACTTAGAATCGTTTTGAAAAATTTCTATTTTCACGGATTTCTAAGTCCGTTTATCCAACGCCCTTAAGCTATTCCTGTCGACGCTTAGTTATAGAGAAAGATTTTTACGATAGACTTGAATCAATACAGCTTTCTACAGAATAACGTTTTCAAATACTTTGACGTCATAACGGTTTCATTCCGTTCTAATCCGAAGGAAGTTTTCAATACGAATAAATCCGGTCAATCCAAATGAGTCCGAATTTTCAATTCGAATGAATTCGGTAATTCGGTCAATTAGGACTTTCATTCTAATTAACCCGGTCTATCCGAATCAACTCTCTAAATCTGAATTAGTAAGAAGTTAATGATGAAATAGTGCCGATTCGTTTACTAATTCACTTTAGTAAGAATTTTTACTATCAATTAGTTCAAAACTACTAATTCACAGTAAAAAAATACTAATTCATTTAGTAAGAGTAACTAATTGATTTAGTCACCGTTATTAAATGAATTAGAATTTTTTAGTAACGGTGACTAAATCAATTAGTTACCCTTCTAAATGAATTAGTATTTTTTTACTGCGAATTAGTAGTTTTTATCTAATTGATAGTAAAAATGCTTACTAAAGTGAATTAGTAAACGAATCGGCACTATTTAATTAGTAACTTCTTACTAATTCAGATTTAGAGAGAACCCGAATGATTCCGAAAATTTCGAATTAATTCGTATTAAGTTAGATTGAACGGATTTATTCGGATTGAAAGTTCGGATTAATTAATTAATTCTGATTAATTCGGATTGGCGGATTCATTTGGATTAAAAGTTTGGATTGATTTTGAATAGGCTTCGGATTAATTCGGATTGAAAACTTCCTTCAGGTTAGATCGGAATGAAACTGTTTGTTTCGGATACAAATTCCGCAATGATTCGGAAAATTTTGTGTTGATTCGGAATTAATTTCAATACGAAGTTTTTGCCAGGGTACTTCAAATTGAAATTGTAGATCACGTTCTAATTTTAATAAAAAGACAAAGGTTAGATAAGATGGGTTTTATTATCTAATTAGCAGTTAAATTCTGTGCAAGTGATAAGAATCATTTGACTGTGCCACTGGATTTTGACTCAATATTATAAAAAAGTTGTTGGTTTTTACAAGAAAACTCCTAAAATTCAACAAAAATCTTTTAAATTCTTTAAAATCATTTAAAATTCTTTTAAAATATTTTAAAATTATTTAAAATTCTCTGACAACGCTTAACGCCATTTTAAATCATTTAAAAGCATTTAAAATCTATTAAAATTCTTTAAAAAAAGAGTTTTCTGATTGTTAGTCTTCATAAAAAATATGTTCAATATAGAAAGAAGATATCTGCAAAAACATATCCAAACGTTTCTCAAAATTTCATAAACAGGTAACATCCCAGCGGGCACAAGTATCATAGGACGTTTTTAGGACGTTCTAAAAACGTCCTAAGTCAGGCCAAATAACGTTCTAAAAACATACAATGTTCGAAAGACGTTTTTTGGACGTATTTGGAACATTGAACGTTTTTTGGACGTTATTTGGCCTGACTTAGGACGTATTTTTGGACGTTCTAAAAACGTCTTTTAAACATTACGTCCTAAAAACGTCTTTAGGACGTTCTAAAAACGTCTTTAAATTTTGTGCCCGCTGGGATGATTCCTTGTAAGAGTACTTTTGACATACAATAATTAAAGATTTTTTAACTAACCGTTCTTTATGTTGCATCTGTTTGAGTAAGTCAGCGAGAGGATCTGTAAGGGGTCTTTCACCCAGCAGTCTTTGTCGGTCCAAATCACCTTGCATTTGCGTGAACGCATGGTCTCCAAGACTAATTGAAGTCTCCAATTGCGAGCTCAGATCGACAACTTCAT
This sequence comes from Synergus itoensis, assembly GCA_904066005.1. NCBI lineage: Eukaryota > Metazoa > Arthropoda > Insecta > Hymenoptera > Cynipidae > Synergus > Synergus itoensis. Next base: position 80,513 of record CAJFCP010025994.1, on the reverse strand, counting down.
CTACTGAAATAAACAATTCAAGTTTATCAATAAATGTTTATCAATGCTATTAAGGACGTTGGATAAACGGACTTAGAAATCCGTGAAAATAGAAATTTTTCAAAACGATTCTAAGTTCGACCCTGTGAGCGTATATATATTTTAGAAAAAGGTTTTATGGGATATGTGGAGACAACTTACCAAATATGTAGGGTCTTGTGTAGTCTTGAGTCCCATGAAAATAATATTTCATTCCAGCTTTGACGAGAGAATGAATATTTTGTGATGAAATATTAATTTTCAGAAACGGAACAAATGCAGACAGAGCAGACGAATCGCGTAGATAGAGAAACTAAATGTCAGACGCACTCGTATTTATGAATTATTGCAGACACAACACCGACACTGAAGGAAAAATCAATCAAATACAAAAAGTTTCAACTTCATATTCTTTCAAATTCCAACACGAAATTCGCAATCCATTGCCACACAAAACTGTAATTTACGCTAGAATTCGGGAAAGACCATTTATGAAAAGTTGACAGGAAAGAGAAACACAATGAGCAGACTGCGCCGTACCCAAAACTGCGTAACGGTTATTTCATGTACTAAATAGTGCTAAAGATGACTTGAATTATTTTACAACTTGTATATTGTTCGTCAATTTATAATTAGTTTCATCAAATGTTTGCAGTATATACCATCTCACAATACTGTCGTGCAAATGAAAATGAGCGTATCTGCAGTTCGTATGAGTCACCTGTCACTATTTCGATTCTATAAAATGAGATTAAAATGTTTTCGAATCTGGTGGCGTTCTTAAACATTTATTATGTATATCGCATTGCAAAATGGATGTTAATATAACACTGCCAATCGAAGACATTTGAGTATTATTTTATAGAATCGAAATAGTGACAGCTAGGTGACTCATACGAACTGCAGATACGCTCATTTTCATTTGCACGGCAGAATAACTGAGTACGTGATTTCATTCCCAAAATCTAGCCCAAAATCTAACATTTGAAAAAAAATGATAATTACCGAGAGAGCGTGTCTGTCAACTTTAGCACTATTTAGTACATAAAATGACCGTTACGCAGTTTTGGGAATGACACGGTCGACTGCTCATTGTGTTTCTCTTTCCTGTCAGCTTTTCATAAATGGTCTTTCCCGAACTCTAGCGTAAATTACAGTTATGTGTGGCAATGAATCGCGAATTTCGTGTTGGAATTTGAAAGAATATGAAGTTGAAACTTTCTGTATTTCATTGATTTTTCTTTCATGTCGGTGTTGTGTCTGAAATAATTCATAAATACAAGTGCGTCTGACATTTAGTTTCTCTCTCTAATACGCGATTCGTCTGCTCTGTCTGCATTTGCTCCATTTCTGAAAATGAATATCTCATCACAAAATATTAATTCTCTCGTCAAAGCTGGAATGAAATATTATTTTTATGGGACTCAAGACTACACAAGACCCTACATTTTTAGTAAGTTGTCTCCAAATCTCCCATAAAACCTTTTTTAAAACTATATACGCTCACAGGGCCGAAATTAGATTCGTTTTGAAAAATTTATATTTTCACGGATTTCTAAGTTCGTTTATATAGAGGCTGAAAGGGCTATAGCCTAGGGCGGCAAATTTTTGGGGGCAGGACTGCGGCCGAGGAATATTTTTTAACTTTAGGGATTAAAAATTATATATTATACATAGTAAATTGGATAACATTTTATATTAGAAGATAATATATATTAAAAAATACGAATAGTTTATATTTTTGCACTCAACATTAATTCGTTGGCCTGTCATCGACATTGGCATGACTGATCATAGCATGAGAGTGCCTTTTTTTTACTTAGTGCATTGCATCTTAGGGAAATTAGCATTGACAAAGGGCGGCCTTTCCATTGGGTAGCCTAGGGCGGCGTCAAAGGTAAACTCGGCCCTGAGCGCATGTGGTAATTGCGATAAGAGAAAATTTAGTTTCCCCAACTTTACGCTCACAATAATAAATATTTTTTTACTAGAAAACTAGGTCATTTATCTTTATTTCATATTGACGGAGGTAAATGGCCGAATTTTAGAAAAAAATATTTATTATTTCGGTAAATTTGAGGAAACTATATATTGCTCTTATAGTAAAGATAAGGAAGGGTTCAAATTACAAGTATAACTTCAATGAAAATGTCAGTTTTCTGAATAATCTTAATTTTCATTTACCGACTGTACCTAAGTTAACTTCCTACTATAATTTAAGCGTCACTTGGTATTCTTTTCAATAGAAGTTTTTCTTGAAATTGTACGTGAAGGGTATGTGGTAATTACTATAAGAGCATATTCTGATTGAATCCAAAGAAAACGTCTATGGACAAATTTATATTCAGAAGTAGTTTCTCAACTGACTAAAAAATATTTTTTTTTATTTTAATTAAGAATATTTACATTTCGCATAAATGTGTCACGACCGATTTTTAGAAAACGCTTTTATTTTTCTTTAGGTTATTAACATAAATGAATTTTTTTTTAAATACCGATTTTCGAAAAATAATAGATTCATGTGGATTGGCAGGAATTCGTCAATTGATTCACACTAAATTTAATCAATTTATAGACACAAACCGTTTTATAAATTTTATTTTATTTCTATTTTTTTATTATTCATAGCAGTATTTCTCGGAAACCGGTAGTCTTTAAAAAAATTTCATTTTTGCTAATTAATAAAAACAAAAAAATAAAAAGCGTTTTAAAAATCGTTCATGACAGATTTATGCGAAATTTTAATAGTTTCAACTTTAAAAAAAGCGTTTTATTAGGTTGAAAAACTTCTTCGAAATATCAATATTTCCACAAAAATATTGTTTTCGCTCTGTACAAATGAATACCACTAGTGCAGAGCAAATAAATATTATAATTATAATATTTCTTTTTCTATAACACGGATCCTTTTATATATTTAAATTCCCGGTTATTTTCCTAACTAAAAGGACTTGATTTAAAATGGAAATAAATAATATTATTCAAATTACCATCATTAGCGTGAAGAGTATGCTGTGGATTGTCGATAATTCTGATTTGACGATCAGGAAATTGGGGTTCCCCGTCCATACCTCCTATGTCAGCAGGCAGTTGCCAACACGCGTTTTCCTCTTCTGCAGAAGTTCGTGGAAAGTAGAGCGATAAAAGTACTTCGTAAATTCCTAAGTCGCACGGCTCCAGCACGAAAATGATACAGCTAATAAAATCGCTGTACTGTTCCAAAAATCTCCTCACTGTTCCTGTTTCAAGCAAAAGAAGAGTCTAACTTTCTTGCTCACGGAATTTGTGCTTGGTATTATTCACTCCGCATTTGAATTATTCAAACTGTTTTTCATTTTCTTATGCAAGACTACTTACGTAGGGCTATATGTGCTCCTTCATTTGGTGGGTAATTCCGCTGAACAGAATTAATGACAGGCAATGCAATGCTGCGCAATCCGAGTTCTTTTGCTTTTTGTAGAACGTTTCTGAAAAAAAAAAAATGGATAAACTTTAAAACTTTAAATATTTTTAAAATATCCAAGATCAAAAAGAAATTAAAGATAATTAATGGGACAAAAAAAAAAACAATTCCTTAAATGGAATAAAATTTCATCCATTATTGAGTGGAGTCCATTTTTCCAACAATTCACTAATGTTTATTCAATATTTACCAATGACTTTTTAAAATGCGTTCATTTTTAATAGGTGGACTAATGAGGACGTCTACTAATTTTCGCCTACCACATTCTCGGTATTTCCCAATTGTAAATTTTAAATCTTCGTTTAATAGACTTTTAATAAAGACACAAAAATTTCAAGAGTTTCCAATATATTTATAGAAATTTCAAAAGATTTGAACAGATATTAACAAATACCAAAATATTTTTAGGAATTTTAAGGAATATTAAAAATTTTGTAGGAATATTAAGTTATCAGAAGATTTTTTTAAATTTTAAATACGATTCCTAATTCGAATTTGTATCTTGAATTTATTTCTATTTCTGATTATCTGCCGGTTATTTATGGACTTTCCTGATTTTCCTGGTTAGTGCAGACATCCTAATTAATGAATTGAATCGATATCAAATATTGTGTGATCTTCCATTGATGAAAACTATTTTGTCAATTATTATTTAAATTATTTTACCTGTAACAGCAATGTAAAGTATTTTCAGCTGCAGTTTGATATTTGGTATTGTATAGTGGCCCCACTGTATGAATGATAAAACGAGCCGGCAAACCATGACCATGTGTTATTCTTACTTCACCAGTTCTGCATTCTGTAAATAATGAAGAATATTATTATAAGTCCTAAAAATATCCTGAAAATGTATAATTGCACACTAAATCCCAAGCTTAAAATTTTTCATCGAAAAGTAGACCAAAGCGTTACACAATGGAAAAACATTTGACATCTACGTAGGAGTATGTGAATGTAGTTGTAATTTTTCAATTGTTTTTCAATTGTGAAAAACTTTGATCTACTTTTCGATAAAAATTTGACACCTTGGGATTTAGTGTGTTGAAATCGAGCTATAAATGTTTCTCTATCAAGGATAATGCAAAAATAATTAGTATTGAGAGATCGAGAACCTGTAATTGTAACGTGGTTAAAAATAGGACATCGTAAACATATTCCAATAAATGAATTAGATTGTACTTCATTTTCTTGATTTTTATATATATATATACATATCGATCGAGCATGTGAACATTGAACACTCGTGATATTTGCCAAGATATGGGTGATTGTCACAAAGTTTAAGTTTTGATGTCCCTACCATATATCATAAATTTTCAACCTTAAATAGGTTCTTTTTAAGTTTTTATATACTTATCTAAATATTATTTACTAAATTTTATTCAAAAAATTAAATTAAGGGCATATGTTATTTACCATATTTTCTATCTAAATTATCCAATTTAGATAACACGGGTTTTTTTCTACAACTTTTAATTTTTCAAAAAAATAATAGTGCATATCCGTCTGTGTTCGCGTTCTTGACGGTTGTGCACTATTATTTTTACTTTTTCAAAAAAATACTTGCATTATTAATATTATTACTATTATTGTTATTATTATCACAATTATTATTTTCTTGAAAAAGTAAAAATTGTAGAAAAAAAACCTGGGTTTTATGTAAATTTGCTATCTATATTATCTAATTTAGATAACCCGGTTTTTTTCTAAAATTTTTACTTTTTCAAAAAAATATTTTTATTATTACTATTATTACTATTATTATTATCGTTATTATTATTATTATTAGTATTATTATTATAACTATTATTTTTTTTTAAAGTAAAAATTGTAGAAAAAACCCGTTTTATCTAAATGTGCGCTCATATGGTAAGTAACACATGCTCTTAAAAACATTTTTTAATAAAAATTATTCAATACAATGTTATCATTTCATTCAAAATTGCGTTTCTCTACTACAGAATAAGATATTAAATTAATTATTGAGATCGTTCAAGAATTATATCACGGATTTTATGTCAAATGTACTCACTATAAAATTTAACTTTGTCTGATCTAACTCGGGCAAAATTGGACGGTAGTTTGTGGAAAAAATTTTGCTGATTGAGCAAATATTTACTGAAAGGGAGGGAGTGAAATTTATAGGTTTTGTGCAGATACCATCTATTTCGGATAACTTGTGACTCTTTGAATGGCAATAAAAAGGACGTGGAAAAAATAAAAAATCTATCGAAACTGTAGTGTGCAAAAACGTTCTTATTGCTATTCAAAGCGTCACATATTATATCCGAAATAGATGGTATCTGCACAAAACCTAGAAATTTCACCCCCTCCCCTTCAGTAAATATTTTCTCAAAATCAGCAAAATTTTTTTTCCACAAACAATAGGATTACACTTTGCACAAGTTTGAGTTCGATCAGACAAAGTAAAATTTCATTTGACATCAAATCCCCCATATACAAAATATCTATCAATCTATTTTTTATAGAAAATTTCAAAGATATTAAGAATTTTTCGATTTTCTGTTGACATTCTTGAAAAATGATCGTCTAAATAATGGAATAAATTATTTCCTCACTTCTTATGAAATCTAAATTATATCTTCGCTGAATTATTACAAAGAGAAAAATTGATGAACCTAAAGAGTCGTCATTTTATTTATATTACTCAATTATTATTAGATTAACGTAATCATTTATTTAATAACCTACTTTACTTAAAATCCCTTAAAATCTCCTAAAATTCTATAAAATCCTTTAAAATTCTTAGAAACCCCTTAAAATCTCACAACATTTTAAAAAATGCTAAAATTTCTTTATAGTTCCTCGAAATAGTTAGAAAAAAACTCTTAGAATCCATTAAAATTCATTTAATTTATTGGAAATATTTTTCAATTCTCAAAATATCTCTTAAATATCCCTCAAATAATTCATTAAAAATTTCTTAAATCTTTAGAAACCCTTCAAATCTCATAGAATACCTGGAAATTCTTTTTAATCCTTTAAAATCCTTTGAAATCTAAAATCTTTTAAATAAAATATAATGAACTAAATAATACAAATTATATAATGAATTGTTAAGGTAAAAGAAAAAATCACGATACAAAAATTCGCGATAAGCGAGGAAAAATGTCGGAGCTTCAATGTGATATGGAGAGAAAAAAGACAAAAATTGCATTTTATTATAGTCAATATGTATAAAATAATACCTTTAATTTCGTTGTAAATTTCATTTTCAAGACCAGGCCCTGCCCGGGCAAATATTCTTTGGCACGTCAATGCATTGTCATCCATAGTTTCATTGGTAGGATTGACTACTGCATCGACTTGTAAAACTGATAAGTCGCCAGTCCTAAAAAAATTATTATATTTTTATATGGAAAAGAGTCAGTGACCTTGTTAGAAATGAAGATTTCGGTGTAGTTGGAAAAATGTAACATTTCTTACCATAGTGCTATTTTATTATTAAGTTCTGATTGACAAGGAAACGGACTAGTTGTATAATTTGCCGATTCACCCAAGGAATTCGAATAATCAGTAAATCGATGCTGGGTCGGGAAGTCTACCCATCTTTTCAATGCTGTTACTTCAATCACGTTGGGATCAACACCCAATGGTTCCATTAGCCTCATTTAGCTGCAACGATACAAAAAACTTAATTAAAAACCCAGTCAGGCCAATTTAATTTCGATCTATCAGTGCGTCAGAAACACCAATATCGGGAACAATTTTCTTTTAAAGCTTCAATTGTACATTTTTCTTAAAACATTTTTTCGACTGTATCATAATATCATTAAAAGTGAGTTATTTTACACGGTATCTATAATGGCACTTTCTTAAAAATGCAGTCATACAGTCATTATACGTACGCTATAACGCAGGAAAAACATTATTTAGACAATTATAATAATCAAGTACAAAAAAGAAATTCCCGGATTTTTCCCATTTATAAATATGTATAAGGTCCCTTCCTCTAATTTGCTCGATTGCAATATTAAAATAGATTTATAAACTATATATTTTTTTACTTTCTAATAATTTTTAAGAATGTCAATTTTAAGTAAGAAAAAAGAAGAGCAGATGAGTTACAAAGAATGCTGTGCAAAAAATAAATTAATATCAGTCATCACAGTAACTATTATCATTAAAAAAGGAGCAAAAGTAATTTTTAAATAAAGAGTTTCATGATTTTCGTAAAATTTTAAAACATTTTTAATCAGGGATTTAAAGGAATTTCAAAGAATTTTTTAAGAATTCTAAGAAATTTTAAGATTCAAGATTTCGAGAGATTTCATAAAATTTCAAAACATTTTAATGATTTTAAAGAATTCAAAAAGTCGATAACGATCCCATGTAAAGCGGATCGTAAAATTCTATTCGACCTATTCGACTGTTCAACCCATCATGAGTCCTTAAATTTTCGAATTACATATCAAAAAACGAAGTATTTTCACTTATAAAAGCATACTTTCGTTTTCCATACAACGCTTCATGGAATTTTCCAAACTCGACAAGGGAATCCTGCCCTGCAAGCGCGAAAAAAAAGGGGTCCCAGTTATAGACATATAGGTATAGAAATGTACCGATACACAGTGGGGCCAAAAATGCTTTTGCCGATTAAACAATTTTTTAAAAAATTAAAGCTAATGAAATTCTAAAGTTTCTTTTTAAAGGATTTGAAAATAATTCAAAAGATTTCAAGAGATTTAACATAATTTGCATGTGTTAAATAAAAATATTTTGATTGATTATTTAGAAAAGTTCTTTCAAACCGGAAATCTACTTTCCGCATCAAGAATAAAATCAAGAACAACTCCTGGATTTTCTCGGACCTTTTTAATTTTCCGGAAAATTCCTGCATTTTCTTAAATTCCCCACTTACTCGTGTTTAATATATAAATGATAACATTCGACAAAAAAATTAGCTGAAAATACAATTGGCATTTTGATTTTTTGCCACTTTCTCAAGATTTCTATTCAAATCTTACACGGAGAAAAATAAAAACTTCGGTTTCGGAAAGACTGCTAAATAATTTGAAAAAGTACTATTCAATTAGGAAAGAATGCACGAATATAGGTTCCGTTCCTAGATATTTTAGTAATCATAAAAAATTAAAATGACTCCTAAAATATTGATAAATATTTAATATGCTGAAATTACAATGGGATTGGTAAAAAAATACGTGAGAGTACAAATTGTATAATGCACTGTAGCCCATGTAGAAATAGCCCCATTTGACCCTATTACAAGTCGGGCACTAGTCGGGGGCTATTTGGGTTATTAATTTTGACTAAGTACCTAGTCGGGGAATAGTCGGGGACTAGTTGGGCTTTTTTTGTCTAAATTCTAGTCGAAGGTTGGCCGGTGATTAGTCAGTGGCTGGTCGGGCCTTTTTCTTAACTGATTACCGAGCGGGTACCGGTTGAGCTCTGGTCGGGAGCTAGTCGGGGTCTGATCGGGCTATTCTTGTATGAGAGTTTCCGAAGATGGTTATATATAAAATAATAAAATAAAGTAATATCTAAAAAAAGATAATGAGCTTTTTGTTTTGAAACACAGAATATATTTAAGAATAATTAAAAAAAAAATTTTTTTTTCATAATATGATCTTACAATTTTTTCGTTTTCATAAGAAAAAGTTTGTAAATCCAAACACGTGACTAGAAACTGGTAGAAAAACTATATGTAACATTTAAACAACTTAAGCCAAATAATAAAAAAAGAATTCTTGCTTTAAAGAATTTAAAGAATTCTTTAAGAATTCTTATTTTTAATATTTAATATTTAGTGTACAATAAAGAAATTATAGTTAATTAAAATAAATTATAGTTCTATACTACACGCAGAGGATATTTCTGTACATTTTACAGATTTAATCTGTTGATTTTAATATTTGTGTATGCCTGAGTGCATTGTGGAAAAATGTGGGAGACACCATCTCGTGATTTAGGATAATGGTTAAGGTCGTGGACTATCGTCCCATAGGTCGTGCGTTCGATTCCCCCCAGTGTTGCGTGCGAAATTTTATTTGTTATATATGCGTTAAAATTTACAAATATCGATTGGCTATAAGTACCTATATCCATACGAATAAACCATGTTCCTAATTAATAATTGTTTCTATTCAACAGATTTTTTTCTGCGTGTATAAATTATAGTTCTATTTATTATCCACATAATTAAGGACCCACACTAGTACCCGACCAAACCCCGACTAGCCCCCGACTAATCGAGCGTGACGTTACTGGTCGGGGACTAGTCGGATGACCCGACTAGCCCCCGGCTTTAAGTGGGGTCAACTGGTATGGTTCCAGACTAGTTCCCCATTTCAATTTCTACACGGGAGAGTTTCTAAGTGTCATTTTGCGCACGTTTCAAAACGTCTAGTAGTCAGTTCTATACTCCCAGAAGACGATACATAAGCTAATGTACCTCAATATACATTCACGTGTTTATTATATTGGACGTTTCCACTTTCATTCTCATAGTCCTCTCTAGGTACATGGAAAGCCGTCCGACTGCTGCCCCGGAGACCCGCGTTCGATTCCCGCCAGCGCTTCGTTTTCTTCTAACCCGATTTTTCTGTTTCAGCTTTATAATAATATTAAGTTTAAAATTATAGATGTATGTAATTTCTAATTATATTCGGTTTCGAAGTTTGTTAGAATGTGTTAGGTTGTTTCAAGGCCAAAGCCCCCTTCAAAGCTTGCGATACGTGTCTGTTTCTTTTTTTGCTATTCCAAGCAAAACTGTTTGAGTGTGGTATGGGACTGACTACTAGACTGCACCGGAACAGAGTCCAGTGCGGCTACCGATATACCCTGGCCGCTTGGCCCCTACTCATAAGGCTCGCGTATGAATCGTAGTATGAAGTTCGGGCACGCTTTATACTTTTTATAGGATCATCCATTAGGCAGCATAAAGATTCTTTCCATAATTGCATACTAACTTATTCTTACTATTCGACCTTTGATTGAAATATTTGCGTATGAATTATTTATTAAATTTTCATCCTGGATCTGAAAAGGTAGACTCGTTTGGGAATGAAATCCGAAATAATAGCAGTGATATCGAAGATTTGGAATTACATTTTTCTCTGTGTAATTCTAAGCCAATGAAATAGCTGAAAATAACATTTACATAAAGTAATGAAATATGTCAAAAATAAAAATTACTTTTCTTAGCGGTTTTGACTAAATGGAGTGGCAAAAATTTTACCATTTGAAAATCTAACTCTCCAGAATTACTTTTAAATAGTAAGAGTCAACGAAAGAATGGAAGATTCGCTGGCAGAAATATAACACTTCTGACGTTAATTGTTAATACAGTATGACAATTTGATATTTTGATAGTGGAAACAATATCACATCACGTAATTATAATAATTAAACGTAATTCAAGTCTAAAATACATAAAATCCTATTATAAAAAGATCATCCGTAACGTAACGCTTTTTCCTTATTTGTCAAATACCGAAAATGGCGTGTGACGCGGGAAATTTTAAATCTCTACGCTCGGAAATTCCGCGTGCTCATTTGAATTGGGTTTCGTTAATCATCATTTTATCATAAGTCTAAACTTGAAATATACCAAAAATCGTGGTTTTAAGAAAGCAGTTTTATATTTATGTTTAAAATAAACAATTAACTATTTTATTATGACTAATTTTAAATTAATTTAATAATTAATTAACCGGTTTTTCAAATAATACTATAAAAATGTAAGTGCTGTATTTTCTTTAGAGAAATAGAAACCACACTTAACCCGATTTGTTTATCGTGGGTCGTTTCAAACCCACATGAATTTTTTTAGTAAATATCTGCATTTTCGGGAGGTGGATGTGTTTATCACTAAAAATAAAATATTTGTTTAAATATTTTTACAATCTTTGTGCTGTGCCCTTAAAGAAGAAGAGATCAAGAATGTACAGGAATTTTACCAGATTTTTGTATTGATAATTGAACGTTTTAACATGGCTTGGGTCTGAAACGACCCACGATAAACAAATAAGTTGCCAAAAAATGTGATAAAGTGATCGGGTTAAACATCCATACTACAGCAAACGTAGTTAATGTCTAAAACAAACTAATAATAATTATTTTCTTTATAACATAAAAGGGATGTAGTATCTTATTTAGTTTGCAAAATATATAGAAAACATTTTTACAAATATATATTTTAGGAAGATTGGTCGAATTTTTAAAATTTATGTTACGTGACTGTTATTCCTAAAAAACTGAAATTTTTTAAAATAAAAATTTGAATTTTGTCTTAAAAAAAAAAATTACAATATAAGATTTAAAAAAATGGAAAGGTGGAGGAGGAAACACGCGTTCGTTATGATATTTGAAAATAGATATCGTAAGTTATATAAAATAATTCACACAGCAATTTTGTTGCTATCTCTCAGATGAAAAAAAAATTTGTTAATGATTCTTACTTTCCATAAGGTGTTTTGTCTTTTAGGTACGTTTTTTTTCCCCCGATTTTAAGAGAATAATATTTGACGAAGTTGTGAAAAAATGATCAAAATATGTCTTTAGAGTGTGATATTTTTTAAAATAAACTTTATATTTTGATATAAATTTTTTGATAGAAGAAGATAAATATCTAAAACGTATTATCAATTATAAATCTATCCGCATTATCTATATTATCTATCTATAAATGTCTTAATCAATACTTTATAAAATATCACACTTTAAAGAAATAAGTGTATCATAAAATATAATATTTTAAAACAAAGGAAGGCAGTTTTTTTTAGAAAGAAATATTAGATTAAATTTTAATAGTTTGTACGGTAGACACCTTTGCGTGTAGTCTATCACCAGTAGAATGTCAACAAATAAGAGGTTATATCGTAGCTATCACTATTTTTATTCAAAATAACTTATTCTTCTTTTTGCATATGTTTAAAGGTAATTTGGCAAATACTTTCAATAACACAGAAGCTAACCATTATATTTTTTAATGTTCAAATCTTTTGATTTTCATAAAAAGCTACAGGTCGCCTTTACCCCAAGGTCTGGTGTAAAACCGAGGAAGTACAGCTTGTTAGAAATAATTAAATTATTAAATCATTGTTTTATTTATGTGATTAATACATAGAGAAATATGATATGTAATAATGTAGGACTCGAAATGAAAAAAAAAAAAAAAATAGATCAGTTCAATATCTTTATAACTTTTGAAAAATCATTGACTATTAACTGATCGGCTTTGCCCCGGTTTACTCTATTAGGTTTTAGGATGTTTAGATCGGGGGTTCGAATCCCCAGCGAGTGAGATCTTTTGAAGCATTTAGGCGTGCGTCGCATAAGTTACATTGTGAAACTTACCACTTGAAATAGTACTACCTTATTTTTATTTTGAAACGTTTTTCGTGATCAAATTTACCGTTTGAAATAGTTCTCTTTTATTCTGAATCCTTTTCTTTGATAAATAGTAAAAAGTGCAAAATGCCTTTTCAGAGCGCAAATCAGCCTTATAAAAATAGCACCTTTTTATTGGCTGAATTTCGATTCTATTTTTAAAAATTTTTCCTCTGTTAGAGACCAGTATTTGAGCATGATTAATTAAACGTAGAGACTACATACTTTAACTGGCAATTGAGTCTACACAATTATTACTAACGGTCACCTGCTGATATTTAACAATCATCGAGTTACTGTAATGCCAGACCTACAATGGAAACTTTAACGATATTGTTCATGTCGAAACCATAGATATATTGACAATCCTTACAAATTCAAAAAAACGATAAGCATGTGTAAATCAAGTCATTTGTTCCATTTCATTTGTTTCGTTGTTCTCTACCGATCGGAGTCTCCATATATCTATTCAGGAAACCTTTTAGAGGCTCGATATCGCAGGGCTTCGAGAAAAGCCGACGTGAAAAAAATTCGCCGACGTTGCAAAATGCGGAATAACGTCATATTGATGCAGATTGTATCATTCACAGTAATATCGAATTGAATTTACGAAAATATGACGAAAATATCCGCAATAGCATAGTCTACAATAAAATTTAACTGCAAAGTAAAGATATGCATTCTGCAAAAAACACTGCTTACCTTTATCATGACAATGAAACTGAATTCCTTCTTGTATATAAAATGAATTGACTTTGAGCTGTATTAAATTAAATCTAATTTTTTTGAATTTTGAATAATCGCCAATTTGAAATGTATTTATTGGAAGCAAACCAGGATGTAAATGAAAGTTATTGCTATATATATGTGTGTGTGTGTGTTTATGTATGTGTAAAGACGGTAGATCCGGTTGATGATAACGATTGCCTGGCACCTCTTAGTTTGCACTTTGATAACATATTCAAAAGAGAATATATCCCCGTTGCTTCAAAGAAAAAAATTTTAATTCCGAAACATAATATTTACACATTTGTAAACTTTGTTAGCAATTTGGAACTTTAAATGTAGATAATTAAGTGCATTTATTATTGTTTACTGAGTGATAAGGAATACAATACTGTGTTTGAAAGTTTCTTTAAATAGTCAAATGAACTCAATGTACAATATGTATTACTCACTCTTGTCTCGGTGTAAAGGGTAAAGAAAAACTCGTATCAAATGCAAGTGAAAGTTTACACTTCGTCAGCAGTAGCTCGCACTAGCTCAACTGGTGCTTACTTCCAACTACTTGAAACACTAATCAACAAACAACTCGCTAGTTATTGAGAATGACATTTAAGATTTTACAAATTCGGTTAAAATAGTAATATTTGTCTGAAGTTTTTAACAATAAATTTTATGTCTCACACATATTTATATTTACTATTACTTCAAAATATCTTAGAGATTGTATGAAGAGATCAAACATACTATATTGGAATTGTCGTAGAATTGTTAATGGGATGTAATGCAAAATTTCGTTCTTCATTTAATGATCTCTATGTCGATGTTCAATTATTCAATTGTTTATATATATATATATGATGCAATTCCATAGACCATTTTCACGTTTGAGCGAAAACTGAGATCATTCCTTGGGCAACATTACAACAATGATGTAAAATGAGTCAGGTTCTCACGCCTTTTATGTACGTTAAATTGACAATGCACGTAGCGGTCGTAGTTTCTCAATCTCTAAAAACTATAAGCAGAGTTAACCAGGTGAGGTACACTGAGAAAAAAGTTTGGTTTGACCAACAAAAATTTTGTTGGCTCAACAAAATAATTTTGTT
>CAJFCP010025994.1:44443-60828 GCA_904066005.1 Synergus itoensis | reverse complement strand
ACGCTGGGGGGAATCGAACGCACGATCTATCGGACGCGAGTCTACGACCTAAACCACTAACCTAAGCTCGTGAGACGGTAGTTTCACATTTTTTCCAGGGTATACTCAATCATACACAAATATTAAATTAAACTGCCGGATCGTATAGAAAGGCATATAAAATTTTTTAGTCCGAGCACAATGACTTCTCACCCCTTTCGAAATTTTTTTTAAACATTTATGTTGTAAAATTTATTTCCAGTAATACCTTTGCTTGCATAATATCAAAAATAGATTAACTGGTAAAAGTATATTGCCCTTGAAAATATTAAAAAAAATCTATTAGGGGAGAAGTGGCATGAAAGAGCCAGTTTACTAACCAGATTAAATAATTATACTTTTAATGAAAGAAATGACGATTTTTTTTTTTAAATTATTCTTTATTCATTTAACTAGGTTTTTTCGAACAGAAAAATCTTGAACAATATAAAAAAATTCAAAAAAATATTCATTTTAAAAAAATGAGTTTTCAGCTCTTTCAAAACAATTCGGTTTTGAAAAAGCTACTAGAAGTTATGAAAGAGCTAGTCTGTATTATAAAGTGTATATTATACAAAATAATAATAATTGAACCATAAAACAAACAAAAAATACAATTCTTACAAATTCTTAGTAACAAATTATTCCTTACAAAATTATTATTTCTTACAAATTATTTTTAGTAACTAATGACATTTTTAGAAAACTTTAAATTTGATCAGTCGTTTTAAGTAATTCTAACAAACGAATAATTCTAACATATCACATACGCGTATTTCTGTCTATTAGTTAATAATCAATCTATTAGTTAATAATAATTAATTTAATAATAATTAATAATAATTAATAATTAATTAATAATAATTAATAATAATTAATCAATCTATTAGTTAATAATAATCAGCTCTTTCTAGGCATATTCAACCGGCTCTTTCATGACTTCTTCTTGAAATAAATAAAACCTACACAATAACAATACTATCAAAACTTTAGCGGCTCAGTTGTGATGAAGCTGAACGGCCAAATATATGTACAAACCCAATCTATAATCTATTTATTTATATTTCATTACAATAAAATACTAAAAAACAACTTAAATAAAGCAAAATACTTACTTTTCAGTGCTAAAAACTTTAACTCGACGTACGAGTGTCTGTTGGTTATGGCGGACTGTCAAATGTTTATGGGCGACGGGGAATCAGTGCTGTCACCTAATTATAAAATCGCCAATTGAATTCGTTCTCACACTATTGAAATAATCCAAGTAGCTCTTTCAAAACCTGGCTCCTTCATGCCACTTCTCCCCTACTTTTTAGTAATGATACATTATTTTACTATAAATTGCAAATTTAGGCCTATATTTCGATTTGGGAGCTCTGATAGATTCTGTTTCGAATTTTTTTATATATTTATAATATATTATATAATATACCGATTAATTGGCAACAATAAAGGGACAATACTGTACCAATGCCGTGCCAGTACTGTGGCGACACTTGGTGTTACTAATACGTCAATTGATTGCCACCTATAAAGGGCAATACTCGTCCAGTATTGTGACAGTATTGTGCCAATGTTTGGCATTACTCATAATTCGGTTACTTGCCAGCACTGGCAGTCAGTGCTGCGTCGGTGCTAAAATAATGCTACGCCAGTAGTATGACAACACTTGGCGCAATACTGACATTCAGTGCTGCGCCGATGCTAAGACAAGACTATGCTAGTAGTGTGCCAACTCTTGGCGCAATACTGACAGTCAGTGCTGGCATTACTATCCCCGTTCAATTGACGTAGCACTGTGCCGGTTGTAAGAATTGGCAGAACTCCGACTTTTCCACCTGGGATAGAGTAAAGCATAGAATTGCAAATTTGTATTTGCAGCTGAATAATGAAGGATCTTCGCAATTGAAAGTTATTCAGTTGCAGAAAGGATACCTTAAAAGGTGTGCCAGCATTTGTAAATGGTATGACGCGCACAATGTCCTTATCAGTATATTGCTCATGCTTATTTTAGTTCAATGCGAGACGAAGGCCGACTAGGAAACGGAACTACCTGACGGTATGTTATCCCGTTCTCGATGTACTTCGTCTTCGATTCAATAATGATACTTGAAACTTGAAAGACAACGTAATCAAAGTAGGGAGACACTCTGAACAGGTTGCTTTTGTTACCTAGTAATAGAATCAAAGATCATCCTCCACGTTCTCTGTAATGGATTTCATAATCCGTTTGTACCCGTTTTTGAACTAATTATTACATACTAGCAATGTCAGACGAGCGCTACGCGCGCGTTTCACTACTTGTCTTTAGGGCACAATAATTTTTAATGCATTTTAAAAATATTGAGTCAATAATTATGAAATTGTTAAGGAGCTATTTATAAAATATATCATGTTTTTTATGTTGCTTCACTTCTTAATAACTAATTCTAATATATAAATTTCGATTTTTTTCGTTACCAAAACAAAGTAATTTATGGAATGGCTTTTATTAATTAAATATTATATTATAATTAATTTAATAAATTCATATTCAGGAAATTCAAATTCAGACAAATTGTCTTCTTATTTAAAATATTCCAGAAAGAATTTTCAGTGAAAATTTGATTAATAATTCATTTTTTTGAAATATTAAAAATTATTTGCACTTTACACGACGACAAGAAAATTTTATATTGATAATGAAATTCTAAAACATGACAATATCTCAGAGTCATGCTACTAAAAATCTAAAAAAAAATGTATTTCCAGTTTTTTGCTTTCAAATCTGAAATATGTTTCGTTTTCAGTACTTAAATTACATTATAAATTACATAATTTAATCAAAATGATTATGTTACAATTCATTACAATTTTCAACCATAAAATTTTAGTTTCATTTTAAAAATAGTTTAAATTTTCTTCTACTTTAAATAACATTAAATCCCATCAAATTTATAAAAATACCAATAAATTTTGCAAAACCCCTTACTAATAATGTATTGGAATTTCATAAAATTATTTAAAATACGATGAAGTATCATAAAGTCATTTAATATTTTTGTGAATCCTGTAAAATTCTTTCAAACCCCATGAAATATCATGAAATTTTATATTCTCGTAAAATCCCAAAAAACTTTTCATAAAATCCCTTGAAATTTCTTAACTAGCAGTGAAGCTATATCAACTTTTGTGCTCACTTAATGAGCACTTTGCTTCCTGGAATCAAACATAATTTGCTTTTTCATAGAGGAAGCATTAAGTAATAAACGCATTTTTTTTCTTTAACAATAATTATTTATTTTAAATAATAATTTTTCTTAGTCTTAAATAAAGCATAATTATAATTATTATAAATCAATCTATTTTCTTATTGCTTTTTGAAATAAATATTTTATACGACAAAAGAAATATTTTACTTTCTTACATCAGCTTTGAATTTTTATATTTTGCTAAAATAATAAAAGTACATAAAATTTGTAAAATTAAATATTTTGTTAAACCCTTGTAAGAAATTCAACTTGGTACATAGTGGAATAGGTATGCAAAATTTCATCAATTTATCTGTACGCGTTCTCAAGATATTGAAGGATCGTGACATACATACATACACGTCACACACACACACACACATACAATCTTCCGGAAAATTTTTCAGAACATCATATTAGATATATTCCCCTTGATTGTATTGACAAAAACCTTTTTTTGGAAACTGGATTTTATCACCAATACAAAGCTTCCTCTGTGAGGAAGCAAAATTTCTCAAAATCCTCTAAAATATTGTTAAATGCTTTAGAATACTATCTATAATACTAATTATGCAAATATCGCATTAATTTTAATTATTAATTAATTAACTCATTCATTAAAATTATTCCTCTTGAAATCGGTAAAAAAACCTACCCTAGGGGCAAAACCAGGTACTTTGCGTTTTTTTTTTTAATTTTAAATATTTTTATCATGCGTATCACTTTTCGCGACCCTCATGCAAAGTAAGAACGCCTAACAAGTTTTTTTTATCTGAGAAACAGCAATAAAGTTGCTGTATTAACTTCTTTATATAACGAGAACGAACCGCGCTCCGCGCGCATGTTTCCTTTGTTTTTAAATTTTATAATTTATAATATTTTATTTTCTCTTTCCTAACAGATTTAATAATTAATTTTTTTTACTAATTTCAGTTTTATATATGAATAACAGTTTAGTTACATGAAACGAATTTTAAAAACTTAACCAATCTCTAAAAAATAATATATATTTATAAAAAAATGTGTCCTGATATTTTATAAACTAAATAAGTAGTACATGTGTTTTGGGTTATAAAATATAATAGTTGTTAGATTTTTTTCAAAATAACTACGTTTACAGTTGTGTTTATTTGTGAATGATTAACGAAACCAAATTGAAATGAGCGCGAGGAATTTCCGTCTGACAAGTATCGATTGTTGAAAATCATAGTCGATATACATGATTATGATTATATTTTTTTTTTTTTTTTCCTATCAGATGTGATTAAGTTGAAATTAACTGTACTTGCCTTAAAATTGAAAAAAAAAAATAAAACCCTAATAAATTATGTAAAATCCATTAAATTCCTGAACATTTTTTAAAATCTGATATAATCAAATGTACTTGCCTTGAAATTAAATAAATTTTTATTTGAATTAATGGCCTAAAATTGATGAATTTCTAATTCTAATTATGTAATTTTGTATCTTTTTTTTTTTTGTTTTTGAATAGAGTTGAGTGGGACGAAAAAGCCAGGCGGCGAAAACACCATTCAGTTATTATTATTTGAGAACAGTGATGTTCAGCAACTTCACAATATACTATTTGAGATCGCCAGTAAAGCGCGCACATATGACAATATGAATGATTTTGATTATATCATCCACCTTCACAGATCCTGTCAATAGTTATTTATGAAAAATGGCCTTTTCTCAAAAAAAGTTCTCCGCTTTTATTTGTTTTTAACGCTTCAGATTTTGGTTTAAAAATTTCTGTCGAGTATTTTCCGAATCACAATAGTGTTATGAACGAGAAATGTTCGTTCATTTTCCTCGAAATACACCTAATTCAGAATGGTTTGGCAAAATCTAAGAAAATAGGTTATGGGGCGAAAAAGACAACTATACCTTTTCTCCGTATTTTTCGTTCAGTTGTTAGCAAAATAATATAATCGAAAAAAAGAAAAACACAATGAAGAGATAATTTAATAGTGTCTTCAATTTCTTTTCAATTTTCTGCAATTTTTTTCAATTCCCGTGTAGAAGTTTCCAAACCTGGCCCAGATCGGTGATGAAACGCCAGGCCTGATCGGGCCCCGATCCGGCCAGGTTTGGGCCTGGTCGGGCCGTGTGTTTCATCTCCGGTCTGAAATCTCCCGATCGGGGCCAGATACCCCAATCTTGGCCCGATCGGGGCCACAGCAAAATTTCTACTCGGGTTTCGTCGAAAACGAAGTACGACTGCAACAGTTCAACAATACTGATTCCGATTAACAATTGTTCAATGTCAAATTACCTATTTTTATAATAATAAACATTTGATTGTCTTGGAACAAAGGTGTTTTGACCTCTTTTACCTATTAATGTTTTCATTTGCGAGTTTTACAGTGCTCAATATCCAAAAATGGCCTTTTCGTCCCACTCTACTCTACTATTAATGTCCACACAATATTCCCCACACGCTGTAGTGCACGTATATTATTGATAGTTTCTTGAATAATTACAAACAGGTTCTAAAAATAATAAAGCAATTAATAATTAGCACATTTTGAAGAGGAAAATACTTGCATAAACAGGAAAACTCAATAAACAATTTTTTTTCCCTGATAAAGTAAACATGTTTCTCTTATAACAGAAGTAGCATTATGACTTTTTCTTGATGGATTAATTATTCCTTTCTCTCAAAAGCTGCAAAGTAGAGGGAAAACCACTCTCTGAAAAACATCTAATACTTGAAATGATAACAAATAAACTCTCCTCGGCTCTTCCAAATCTACAAAATTTTTAAACTTGCGAAATTCCTTGTAATGACCCAAATAATAAACTGGAACTGAGATAGGTGTAAATAATCTAGAAATGAACTTCCTTTGTAAAACATGACCGCATTTATACTCTTGTGATAAGCTGACAAATAAAGTGTCGATGAAAAGTAAAACACATCGACATGTATGCAACATGAGTCGAAACGACTTAACGCGATAAAGGGTTATAACGATAAGACGAATCTACGATGAATCTCCGGTTCGCTAAATATGATAAGCACGATAATATACGTCGTAGAATTCACTTCAATCTCTTTTCAGTTAATAAGAAAATGAAAAAAGGTAACTTTATGAAAATTTGAAAAAGTAATTCGATTTTGCTTTTAGCCTTAGTGTATATAATATTATAGAATCTAATAGACTTTTTATATGTTTTTTTATTGTTTTAAGTTTACTTTTCATTTCAATTTTGTTGAGGAGGATTTTTCTCTGACACTTAAATCTTCTTTTGTTAGTATAATAAGGAATGAGTATGTCTTGAGGAAAAAAGATAATTGTTTGACGCAGCTATTTAGACAGATGCTAATTTAGGAGAGGATGTGAAGTATTTTCAATTTTGCATAAAATATTAGCCAGGAAGCTATAAATACATTTTTTGTTATCAAATAGGCTTCATTAATGAAATTTTAAATTAAGCCACAAACAATAACTAGCTGTCAAGTTGTATCAACTTTTGTGCTCATTCAATGAGCAGCACTTTGCTTCCTGTAAGCAAATATGATTTGCTTCTACATAGAGGAAGCATTAACTTTAAGTAATTAATTTTTTTTTAATTTCAAGGCAAGTTCCTGAAAGCATCAAATTTTGAAAAATTTTCAAGAGTTCTAAAGGTTTTAAGGAGATTTAATGCAAACATGGAATTATATTATAAGTAAGTTATAAAAAACTTATTGGGATTTTGTAAAATCTTAAGAAGTCAGTTCTAAGAAAAGAAAACAAATTCTAGAGCTTAATATCTCTATTTTAAATTTTTTCCACAAAAACTTTAAATAAGCTGAAAATTTAAAACTCAAGTAAATAATCTATTGACAAGTGGGAGTCGAGTGGGAGGGTATTCCCGCGGAGTGGTGAAAATAGGGAATAGGAAGTTTGGTATAACAGGAGACCATTCCCGTGGAGAGGCGAGCGAGAGAGTATTCCCGCTGAGAGTCGAGTGGGAGGGTATTCCCCAGTATTGCCAGATGAGATTTCCTAGTTCTCCCTAGATCCACTAGAATTTCCCCCTAAAAATTCCTAAATCATTTGAAAAACTCCTAAATATACTCCTAAACTTTTTTTAAACATAAAATGTACATATATATCACTTTATTATTATATTAAAGATATGTTGGGTAAATAAGTAGGAATACTATATTAAGAAACATACTTTTTAAAAATATTTATATATAAATATATATATCTACTGTACGAAAAAGAAGGTGTCTTTTGTCGTGAGATGCGAAAAAGACTTTAAGAGAGTACATATAGAGTGACGTATCACGAAACAAGTGAATATAACGTACCAATAAGAACGCAGGTCTTTAAAGTAGCTTCTCCTAGGGCATTAGCTTGTCTTTAAAGCTGATTGGTCATACATTTGAAAGAGAGACGAAAGACTAACTATAGTGGTGATAGTAGAAAGGAAAAAAGGAGGCAGCCAATCA
Organism: Synergus itoensis; assembly: GCA_904066005.1. Lineage (NCBI taxonomy): Eukaryota > Metazoa > Arthropoda > Insecta > Hymenoptera > Cynipidae > Synergus > Synergus itoensis. The sequence continues at coordinate 53,136 of CAJFCP010025994.1, read as the reverse complement.
TAAGCTCGCTTACAAGTAATATATATTATGATCTGAGCTTTATCTGATTGGCCTATCTTGTATTTTTTAAGTTTACTAGTGGCACTGACGGCCGCTACGCGGCCGTCGTCACACTACTTGCCTTTCTATGTTCTTTTCTACATTCAATGCCAATGCTAATTCATATCCAACATGGCTAGAGATGCAAAATTCTCGGTCATATAAAATTTGGTAATATTCTCGAGAATATTTCCGAGAATATTCTCCTTCCGGAGAATATATGAGAATTTTCGATTTTGAAATATACATTTCAACTAAAAATATTTATAAAATATTTAAATGAATCTTATTATAAATTGTCTCTATAGATAGAATAAAAATTCTAAAAATACTATAAAGGTGATATTGTACCTGGAAAAAATGAAATTGCTTCTGCAATGGAAATCTACTTTTGGCGGGAAATTTAGAATTATAATTTTGCTTCATGTGAACATTAATGCGAAATTTATTTAGGGGGATGATGTTTTCTTTATTATAAATTATAGAAATTGCATTGGAAAACATTGACTTAAGTATATCGTCCCGCTCTATAAATTTCTTATTAATATTTACATAAAACAAAATTATAATTCAAAATCTCCCGCCAAAAGTTGATTCCTATTGGTAACATTCGGTCACAATGCTTGGTAATATACTCGGTTATATTCTCGTTCTCGTTACCGTTCTCGAGGTAATATTCCCCCTTCGCATCTCTAAACATGGCAGCCTTCAATTTAAACATGGCTGCCTTCAATTCGATATATTTCGAGATTTCCATGCCATGCTTTTTTTACTATAGGAAATCATTCCGAAATCGCATTTCTTGTTCTTTATTTAAAAAATTAAAAAACTCCTAAATACTCCTGAAGTGAAAAATTTCCTCCTGAAAAAACTCCTAAAGAAACTGTACTCCTAAAAATCCTCCTGACGGCCCAAAATCCTCCTAAATCTAGGAGGAAAACTCCTGATCTGGCAACACTGGTATTCCCGCGGAGTGGCGAAAAGGAGGAAATAGGAAGTTTGGTAACGGGAGAATATTCTCGTGGATAGGCGAACGGGAGGCTATTCCCGTGCAGAGAGATGTGAAAAAGGTGATGCGGGATGAGAAGTAGTTCTCGAAGTTTGAAGTAAACTATAGTCTATGTTTTTTCCAAATGGCACAGGAAAAAAAACGTCGGCGTGGGTGTTTCTATTGAGAATACTAGTTCTCCGTCTAAGTGAAGATGCAACTTCGTCGGCGATTTCCCGACTTCCACCTCTAGGCTCGTTAAGCGCGTCCTTTTATAGGCCTTACACCCCCACGAAGACTTTGTGGAATCTTCAACTTTCCCTGAGATCTTTTAGACTTCGATGCCCTATTTGCTTTTTGGGAAAATTTCATCGAAGTGTTATATAGAAAACGAAAGAATTTTCTAGAAGTAAAAATTTTTCTCTCTTTACGCGATTGGCGTATATCAGTATAATTACTGTACATACTATCTACATTTACAGTTAAAATTAATCGAGTACAACAATTTTAAATAATTTTTGTCACATCAACAAAACATTAGTTGTCACTTACTGAAACAGATAATTATTAATACAACCTTGAATTAAATTTTTATCGAAAATACCTCTTTCAAACATTACCCAAATTTCTATTATATTGCGCCAATTTGCATTATTCGAATGCGGGTACCAGCAAAATGCACGAGCCATTGCTTCGGGTAAACAGGAAAGAATCCAATTGTAAGTATTATTATGCCTCTTTGCTATTCCTCGAACAAAAAATCATACAAAGATGGAACGAATGAATCATCTTTCTTGTACGAGGAAGAGCTCACTGAAATTTTCTTCATTTTAAGATCTCTCAAAAATGACTATTGTTAAAGTCGCTGAAGAACATAAAGTCATAATTAAAATTTTTCATAAAAACTCTTAACAAATTTTATGTTCCTGAAATATAGTGCAATAGTTACGCCACTGTCGTTGGCTAATCGTTTCACGATCCAATCATGAGTTTACGACTTCTTGAAGTTCAAGAGTGAAAAATAACGAGGAAACCCCAAGATGTAGCTGCTCTACCTTGTGGAGAAGCATGCACTTTGGACTTCGACTTCGATCATTTTCAATCAGTAAATTGACGTCGTTCTACGTAAAGAATAAACAATTGTGTTTTAAATGAAAAATTCCTGGCTAAAATATCATTTTCACGAATAGTTTTCTAATTGAAAAATAATATACGATATCAGCATGAAAAAACATTGATGACTAGAATTTTAGACATTAAAAATCATTAATAGGTAGGCAGAGAGACAAGAAACAGCTTACAGAAAAGTTTAAATGACCTCGAGTTGAAGGGAAGTCTACGAAACTTACTGAATACATTTATTATACTATTTATTATGAAACTTTTAAATTGTACTTTTTTCTTTCATATGTCATATGTTGGTCGAAACTTCAAAACAGAATCGATAGAATTGTTATCTTATGCATATGAATGGAGTTAAAGAGATTTTCTAAATTGCACAAGTATGTATTTGTACAGTTAAAGATCTTATTTCTTTAATTAAAGTCTTAAAAATTATACTTTTTTCTACGATGTACATTTTATTTTGAAACATCGATAGAATTCCGAGGATTTTTTCAACAACAAAGGCGATTTTCTTCACATCAACGAGGTGGCCTCAATCTATTTCTCTATGGAGCAATGCAGATTTTGAGGGTGAAATAACCGCTCGGGCCAGTACAGAGTGCGCCTGAACTAAAGATAATATATGTATGTAGCTACATTCGAACTGGATTTAGCCCCTCTCAGCTTTGATCTGACTTCGTAACAAAAGCATTTAACATTTTTTTTTTTTGAAAAATAGAGTGGAAACATTGTAGAACGTTTTTAACTTTCTACTTTAATCCTGGATAACGCACGTGTTGAATTTCTCATTACTTTTACGCAACATATAGTTAATCTTATCTTGACATTGCTTATTTTCAATCGATAAAATTATTTAATCATACATTCAGTTCATTGCAAGATATTATAAGATCTCATTCACAAAATTAGCAAGTTCATTTAATTTTTAAAGTACAATGGCTAAGAACAGATCAAATATAACTATTTGACCAAATTAAGACAAGGCAATGTTTGTTTATAATTATAAACAAACATTACATACGTTTTGCTTATTATGTCATTAATTATAATTAATGAAATAATAAGCAAAACGTATGCGAAACAGACTCACGTGAACAAATGTTATGTTTAATAAACGTATGCCAAAAACGTTGCTAGACTTTAACAAAATTAATATTGAATTAGCAAACTGTTTTTTCACTGTCTTTCTCAAATTAGGTCTCATAAATTATCCTTATTGTTTGCATTCTACTCGTGAGATTCCCCTGTGATTTTATTGGTTCGACTGAAAAATACCAAATAAAAGCATTCCCGACACTTTATAATGCCCGTCATTATAAAATCACCGGTAATATAAAATTAAATATCATAAAATATTTTGCTCGATGAAAAATAGTTTAAAAATATAGCACAAATGCCAAAGTAACAGGAGAGACCGAAGTTATTTTGTCAACGGGGTTAACCTATCACCTCCCTCTATCTGGTTAACAGTGAATTTGAGAAACGTGTATTTGATACCGTAAATGTGTCTTTATGTTCAAATGTTACAGACGAAGTTTCGTGAAATTGAATGTTATGTAGCGATTTCCACAAAGCTAAATATATTTTAGTCTGCGAGCGAAATAAGATTTCGTGATAAGAATTTTAAAAAACTGACAAATTTTACAGGCCAATGACCTTAAAGTAACCTCCGAGGCTGATTCTTCACAAACTACCGGGGCGAATATGTCACCTACGGATGTCACGCAATATAAAGAAAAAAAGTAAGAAATGCTAATTTTTGTTATATAATAATATAATAAAAATGTTATATAATAGTTATATAATGTTATATAATGTTATAAAATAGAAAAAGAGCTCTAAAAATATTGATCTAGGATGAACAACAGACATCAAATCTATATATTTGAACGATTATATTCCTACCTAAAAAATTTCGTTTTCAAAATTTCACTTTCTTTACTTCTCAATGTTTAACTAATAACATACATATTCTACGAGTATAAAACCCCCTGTATTATGTTATTTATTAAATACGCTTTCTAGTGATGTGCACTACTTGTGAAAAAGATCGAATTTTGTTTATTAAAAATGCAATTGAAAAAATGGTGACGGAATAGCCCCGCGGTCTCCTCTATTTTATAAATTATACTTTATCAAAAAAGTTTGTTTAATTATTTAGATTGGGATATTTTATGATATTTTATTTCTATAACAAAAAATTAAATATGCCGAACATAACTGCTTAGAAAATTGAGGATAACAAAAGATCAGGCTATAAAAAGAAGTAAAATACGTTAGCATAAGAAATAAAGAAGGCTTTCAAATTTACATTTAAAAATGTAAGCAAAGTTACATTGACGTCTAATAGTTCTATAAATAACTTAATGACTAACGCAGAAGGTGTAGTTAAAGAAACTGGTTTTCAACTCTTCGGCGATGATTCTGTGTACTGATATTCCTTTCACTTTCTCGAATTTCCATATTAAAACAACATAAAGTAAAACAATATTCTGTTCATTGATCAATACTCTTTATCATAGAGTGAACCTTTTTCAATTCTTTTTCATATTTTAAAAGTTTCAAAGCATTTCACTTACAGCATCATTTGAATTTACATATATGCATATGCATTCGAACTTCCTGCGATCTTTGCAAATCGATGATATTTAAGTTCGTTAGAATAGTTTGCACTACAGTGGAAAATAGACACATCAAAGGAATAGAAAAATTCAGTTTCTATCGGAACCTTTTGCAATTTAAACCTTAAAAAGCACACTGGGTCACATAATAAACCCATCACTACTTTGAGTGCTTACTGCAAACAGACAATGACAATTTTTTGGGGCTGTAAAAATTCATACATATTTTTCAACTCCTTAAAATTAAATGATAATGATTTTGGAATAGATATAAATTTCTTAAAAGTAAAGAAATATCTTTTTTTTTTACACAAAATTAGATAACTTTTTCAATTTTTAATATTTTTACACTAAAATTAAACTTCATACTCCTCAAATTGTGAACTTTTAAGCAAAAATGCGCGTGATGGTGATTGCGTTAAAAAGGTATTTATTTGAGCGATGGAATGTGTATTTTCTCAAAAAAATTTAAATTAAGTTTTTTATATATATTTTTTTTTTTATTCTATGCCCTTTTTGACATTAAAAGGGTAGATATTCATATGGAATTATTTTTCTATCTTTCTATCTTTCTATATACATGTGTATCTATATTTTTAACGATATTTTGAATGTACTTGAGAACATCTTTAATTTTTTCAATTTTTAAAGATTTTTATAATCTGCTTTTAAATTCTTTTAAAATCCCTTAGATATCTTGAAATTCTTGAAAATCCTTTAAATTTATTTATTTATTTATAACCTTAAGCCGTACAGTCTAGAAAAAATGGTTTCTGACTATTATTTGCTACAAATATTTATTATCATGAATATCTAATTGGTTTAACTAATATGGTTATCTAATTGGTTTTACTAATTCTTAGTAACTCGAAATCTCTTAAACCCCGGGCAATATCAGGTAAATTTTTGCTTGTATTATAGATATAGTCTTAAAATATAATTGAGCTATAATAAAAAGTTCATCTTACAAAGTATTTTACATAAGTCTACACTCTACACATTGGAAATAGATTTAATTTCTTTGGCTTTGAGAAAACCTTTCATTTTGAAAATTATTTAGAATATTTGTGAAAAAAGTAAATTCTTTCCTAAAAATGTCTTTCTTTAGTTCAACTAATTGAAGACAATGTCTCAAGTGTCAATACTTGAGTTCAATGCATACCATAAACCGTTACTCATAAAGGAATTTCCATATACAAAGTCTGTGCTTTTCCAATGTCAGTGACATTCACTAAGGAAGTGATATAGTGAGTGAAGATAATGTATTACACTCATTTGATTACCATTTAATGATTTGTACTCGTATTATTCATCATATTGTGGCGTTTTCTCTTTTGAGATATATATGTAACAAATTCTTATTTTTCTGATTGATTTTCATGACTTTCCATTTTTCTGATTCACTTTCATGACCTTTAGGGTTATGGGTAACTTTTGGTGGACTTTTGATAGAGTTTTCTTGGGTGTCGATTTTTGCAAGGCAATTGAAATTCACACGAGATATAATACACAAACATGCGTGCGCAATCACTCACCTCTTATGTTTTTCCCTCCAAGTGTTCGTCGACGAATAATGATTGTCGACAAATTAGGATGACAATGAGCGTTTAGCGCTTGTCCTAGCGTCCAAGTTGTCCAACGACCAACACAAAAGCGGGCAATGGACGACGAGTGTAGAAACGTCAAACACGAACGTCGACCAGGACTGTTTTGTCACCTAACGAAGGCACACTTTATGCTCGGACAACTCGACCTCGACAGCTCTTTCCGTTTCATTCGTAACGATCGTCCGAACTCGACTGTCCCATTCACGTATTCAAGAAACGACAACGAGCGAGCTGGTGAACGATACACGTTTCAACCGATTTAATTCACAATGATCCACTGTGAATTACTAGGAGGGCCTGCGCTCGCTCTCAACAAGGAATGCAAGGCCGTGATCGTTCTGTAACTGTGGATGAATGTGCTCTCTCTCTCTAGCGCTAGTCATGAGCAATCGAGCATCGAGCAATCAACAGCTAAAAGGAGGTCTACATTTTCAGGACTTTCAGCTACTGCCCTCGGCACCGCGTGAGCATTTGCTGAACTATCTTTAGCTGGTTGGGAAGCAACTCAATCGATAAGATTGGCCTCTGCTAGGAGAACACTTATTTCCACTACTTTACTGTACAACGGAGGTGAAAAATGAATGATGATATTGACTAGGTTGGGTCGAAAAAAAAATTATGAATCAGACATTCTTTCCATGCAGAAAATTGAGTCCCTAAAAAAGTATAATTAATTTTAAGTCGATATATATAGTATATAAATATATTATTATAGTAGTTATAAGCAGACTGTGTTATTCTAACTACAAATTCCTATTACCGACACTTACCGACACTCGAGAACGTTCGATGGCACATATCCGCAGTAAAAGGGTTCGTGTCAGTGCTAAAAGGATCGTGTCCAAACGTGACCTTGAGATTGTTTAAATAAATGATGACGCAATTCTTCTATAGTTTGATTTAAACATGACGAAATGTGACTTTGGGATTGTTATAAATGTGTGAGTGACATATCCGGTGTCAATGGAATGCTTATGAGTCTTTCAGACCGTGGGAACCGCTTTTGAACTTTATATTTTTTTTTTCAATAACAATTTAAGAAGGAATTTATTTATAATTTGCAGGTGTTCTTTTTAATGTTTAGTCTACAGAACATTTGTTATTGTAAATCTATGATTAATACATCCGGTGTCAATGGAATGCTTATGAGTTTTTCGGACCGTGGGAACCGCTTTGAACTTTATATTTTTCATTATCAATTTAAGAAGGAATTTGTTTATAAGTTTGCGGGTGTTCTTTTTTAATGTTTTGTCTAGAGAATCTTGTGAAAAGAGAAACGGGGTTAATATTATTATTATTATGACTCATCACCAAATGAATTATACACAATGTTACTTATTTAGGGTCTATATAAAAGAGTATGGTAATATTACTTTTACTTCACTTCTGAATGTCAAACACTATTAAAAAAATACGCGTATATTTCTACGTACCGATTTCGGACAATTTATACGTATATTAGTACGTATAAATATACGTACACGTAGATTTGTACGTGCAAATCTACGTCAAATTATACGTGTATTTATGCTCTGCAAATTTGTGGACCATTTCCACGATTTCGACGTATAAAACACGTATATTTATACGTACTAATGTACATATAAATTGTCCGAAATCGGTACGTAGAAATATACGTGTATTTTTTAAATAGGGAAACTGAAGGTTAATGTCACAGATTGACAGTACAAAGAGTTTGATGATCGTGTAAAACTTGTTCTAAGTAAAATTAGTGAAATAAAACCATCACTATACAATATTTGATTGAAATTCACAAGTTACTGCAAGAATTTATAACTGTATATAATTATAATATTGGATTTTATTCTGCTGTTCTGTAGTAAGGTTAGTTGAATATACAGACACACTATTCATTTCTATTTACAATCATCTCAACAGAATTTTTTCAATGTTCTAGTTTTGTTCAGTGTTAAAGTGTTTTACGAAAGTTTTGTTCAGTGAGCACCTCTTTCACAATTTTGAAAAATGAATTCCGAAGATTGCAAGAAATTGATAAAAGTCATGGATGATGCGTACAAAATTTTGGAAATAAATGCTACACCTAAGGAAATTGACTTTTGGATCTGAGGAGGTACTCGAAACATCAAACTACTGAATAAACTTCAGAAAAGAGGAAAAGAGCATCTTTCAATAGGAAAAAAAAATCGAATTCAATACCTGCTTGGAATTACGAAGGCAAGAAATAGGAAATTTAAGGGGGTAGCCTCCTTTCGAACTTTAAAAAAATCGAATTTTTTTTTTCTCTTTTTTTTAGTCACTATGGACCCTTAAAAATGAGGTACAAACCTCCTT
>CAJFCP010025994.1:17738-30189 GCA_904066005.1 Synergus itoensis | reverse complement strand
CAGCCCTGTTATTTTTTTAAATGTTAGTTAGAGTTCTGAAAAACATCATTGCAATGTGTCAAAAACATATTTCATTTAAAAAAAAGAAAAATACTCAAAGGTCTGTAATGTAACTTTTCTAAAAAATGCTTATGCAATAAAGTCATAGATATTTAGTAATTAAAACATATTTTATTTAATAGTTTTCTAGATATTTCTATTGATTCTTTGTGTACACCGAGCAACTGTGAGCACCTTTCCCCTACTCCGACTTTAAAGTGTATAATCGAAAATGAAAAGTGTGCAGTTTCTTGACTTCTCTTTTTGTATGTATTGTATTTGGCAGAGGGAGGAAGGAAGGAAGTACAAAAAGTGTGTTGTTCGAAATTGAAAACATTTTAGGGTTTGCTTCTAGAGTAATGAATTGTAAAGATACCTTCTCTTCAGCTTTCCTCAAATCTTCTTCCAAAATTGCGTTATTGCTCTTGGAGGACTTCAATTCATCCTTGACATCTTTTAGATCTCTAATTGCCGAGTCCTTGAAATCCGACAAAATCTTTGATCGTTCTTCGTAAAGACGTCGTAGATTCAGAAGATCTTCAAATTGTCGATTATGCTCTAACCTGATATCATCCGTACAGTTGAGAAATGTTCGGTTTCCAAGCCTGACCAAAATTTGTGACAAACGATCTTTCAAAACATTTACTTGTCGCTCCCTAGATCTCAATGTTTCGCGCATGTCATCTGATAGTTTCTTTAAAGATAATATTCGAGGCTTGTGAACTTCAGGTACATTTTCTGGTTGATAGGAAAGATCCTCAGCCTTTTCCAGCTGGAACCTTATATTATTCATCACTTCATCTGAAATCTAAATTTCATTATATAATTATTTTACTTAATTTTACATTTTAAAAACATTTTTAAGGATTACAAGGAAATAAAAAATATTTCCGGGGTTTAATGGGATTATGAGTATTTAAACAGTTTTTCACTAGTTTCGATGTTTTAATGCTTCGAAATATTAAAAATAATTATAATAAAAAGCTATATTTTTGTAGTTTTGCTATTTAAAGATTACGAAAAACCCATGAAAATTTTTTTAGTGCTTATACTCTGTGAAAGAAATGAATAAATTACCTTTAAAAGATCAGTCAATCTTATAGCCTCTGATGAACTGAATTCTTCTTCTGGAATTTCTTTCTTCAAATTGTCATTATAATCGTCATTATCCATTTTTTCAGATAAATCATCTGAACAACGCTTGCAGATTTGTCTTTTGGTATCATCTTCATCTGCAGCCGAAGCAGGTAGTTGAGTCTGGGCAGATTTTAAAAGTTCCAAAATCTTTGAAGTTTCTGAATGCGCCACTTTTTCAGCATCCAATTCTCTTCGAAGACGTTCCATTTCGGAAGAAACTGCTGCAATCGCACGTTGACGTGCTTCGCGTTTTAAAATTAGTTCCTTTTTAAACTCTTCTCCAACTACAGCTGTATTATTCATGGAATCTTCAGGTTGTGAAGTCCCTTTATAAAAAAATGAATTGGGTCATAAAAATAAAAATAAATAAAAATGAAATTCAGGTATCTTCAATTTCGAATATCCTATCATAAAGAAAAGGTGGTCATTTTGTCAAAACTGTTGCTTCTACAAGCTTGAAATATCTCGAAGTGAATCATATCGAATTTTAAGAGATTTAAAAAGACAAAACAATTTTCAATAATTTTAAGGAATTTAAGGGATTTCAAGCCATTTTTAATTATGCCGTACAAATCAAAAATATACTTTTATTTTATGAACGTTTCAACATCATTGATACAAATTGATAAATATTTTTTGCATTCTGTAAAAAAAATTAACATTTTTCGTTTATTTAACTGACAAAGTTGAAATACAAGGGAAAAATGCCGCGAGTCGACATCGTTCTAAGTTCTGTTGCTATATTTGTTGTTACAGGAATAGAGGCCAAATACAACTTTTTAGTGACTTACAGTTTTATCCTTTAGAGAATTACAAGTTTTAGTCGCAAAAAACTTATTTGATCAAATCTATTTGTCTTTCAGAATTCTCATTTTTGTAGATATAGATGGCGTTTTATTTTGCGAACTAATTACTGATGTGAAAATTTAATTTTCGTTAAACACGTGACAAAAGTGTCTTTTCAACTTGTACTTGTAAGAATCACTTTAAAGAATTTTTCAGATAATTTCAAAATATTTTAAAAAGTACTGACCAGGATTTGAATTGTTTCCACTTTTTTTATCAGCCTCAATGATCTGCTTCAGCTTCTTTATCTCCTTCTTTGCGTCTTCTAATTCTTTTAAACATTTCTTCTTATCAGAAGATTCTTCTAAGAATTTTGACCGCAATGCATTATTGTCATGAAACTCTTCCCTTTTGATTTTATCTTTCTCCAACAGATCCTGTTCCAAGATCGAGATCTTTGAGTCAGTAGCAGCCTTTTCATATTGGAATGTCTCAAGTTCTTTCATTAGCCTTACTATTTCTTCTTTCGATATGTCGAGCTTCTTTGTTAGCTGATTTATTTGTTCTGTGCGTTCGATGAGGCTATCCTCAGTTAATTTAAATTCCTGTTTGGATACCTACAAAATAACATGAAAAATAATCGAGTGCTTAACAGAAAAAAAGCATTCTATAAAAATGTATCCATACCTCATAATCTACTTTCAACTTCTCTATGAATCGCTGCTGCGCTTCCAAATCTTTCTTCAGTCCTGAATTTATTAACTGAACCCTTGAGTTTTCTTCATCTTGAACTTCAATGAAATCATCGCTTCCTACATCCAAAAAATTAACATCAGCTCTGTTCATTCGTTCGTTTTTCTTCATGGGTCGCTTTTTCGTACATAGATTCGCCATTTCGTGAATGAGTCTATCCGAATGCAAATCAAGTGATGCTTCTTCGATTCGATTTCTTGAACCCTGGCAGTTTTCATCCTCCAATAATTTCTCATCTTGCACCTCCACCTCGCTTGTGTCAATAGTTACTCTTCTGCAAGAACTGTTTTCTGACACTTGATCAAACTTTTTAAACTTTCTCGCCAACTTCGAAGCTACAGCTTTCTTTCTTATAATTCGAGCATGTCTTGGAATTTTCTTCACATCTCGAGCTTTACAGTGTTCCAATGTGTGATCGAATTCTTGACGCATCTTTGGAGAAAATTCTCTTTCGATTTCGACAAAATCATCTTCAGTTTCATCGGGAAGAGTTTGCGCTCCATTGTCAAGATGATCCCGCAAATCGGTGTCCAAATTTATTTGCATTTTTCTTTGACTCTGAGAGGTCAGTCTTTCACTTGTCTGTGCATCCAAATTACTAACTTGAGAATTTACTCCTCTCCTGTGTTGATCGTAATTCTTAGTTGCTTCTTTCTCCATCCATTTTTGCCTCCTTACCAAAACTGCTCTTCGACCTTCTCGCTCTCTTTTTAATTCATCATAAACTGATTCCAGGTGCATCAAAGTGACGTTTTGCGCGGAAGCTAATTGCTGAGTAGTTGCTGCCAAATGAGAAACTGTTCGCATCAATTCCATTCTTTCTTGTTGTGTTTCTGTCGCCATTCTTCCAGTTGATGGCCAATCTACTATCTCAGATGCGCATGCTAACTGGAATTATTAAATAAAGAAGAAGATTAAAAAAAAATGTTAAACTCAAAAATCTGGTTATTCTAACCAGAAAATAGTGTTAAATATGCCCTTACTATAAATTCTAGTTAAAAGTATAACTATTATAAGTTTATCGTTGACCATCTTCTGATTATTTTAATCAGTTTTTCTAATAAATTTAACAAGAATTTCTGGAAAGAATAACCAGAATATTTTACTAAACAAAATTTATTATTATTACTATATATATATATATTACTTATTTTACTGGTTCAAACTTCTGGTGAATATAACCAGATCAGCTTACCCAACGTCCTCCGGGGCTTTAAGAGATTTCAAGTGACTATTTTCAGAGTGACCACATGTCAGAAAAGTCTGGGAAATCAGAGAAATCAGGGAAGTCAAGGAAACGCCAGGGAAAAAAAATTTTCCAGAGAAATCAGGGAAATATTAGGGAAATGCGAGTAACTGTCAGGGAAAATAGAAATTGATCTATTAATTGTATTTTCTGAAAGAATATAGTTCCAAAAATATTTTCTCCAAATTTTATAAAGATCCGAGCGAAGTAGGTATAAGGCAGTTTAATGGAGGTAACAAGTTTTTTTAAATCGGTGGCCAATACAGCGCCTCAACGGCTTATCTGATCGTTACAAAATTTTTATCAGTTATTTAAAACATAATTATCTAGGGTATGAGCGGAAGGATTTTTTGAAAAAAAAAATTTTCAAAAGTTCGACATTTGGAAAAAATAAAAAAAAAAGCCTTCTTTCATTCCCTCCTTATACATGTTTACTAAAGAATGCCGTTGGATTTTTTGATTTCACATGATCCAGATATGACCAGTTTTGGTCACCGAAAACGCCTTTTTTTTGGACCTCTCGGAGATTGGACGTAACTTCTTTATTTTACACTGTTCTTAATTTAAAAAATTACTGAAAGAGGTTTAAATATGTAGTAACCCAATGGACAAATACTTGTAACATGATAAATAAACCTGTCTTTATAAAAAATTTATAAAAAATCGCTCTTTTTTTGACTTCTCAGACTGACGGGTCCCCTTTAAATTTCAAAGAACTCTTGAAGATTTTAAGGGTGGTACAATAAAGGATATGTAGTCCCAAACTTAAAAATTTTTAGACCCTGACAAAAGGAAGAGTCGAAAAGAGAATTTGCAATAAATTTCGTTTTCGATGTTTGCTTACGGTTAAAAATACACATATATAAAATTATATCACAGTCTGTTTCCTTTGTTCACTGATATTTTTGTCACTAATAATTATTTTTTAAAGATAATAAATTTGTATAAACTTTTATTTTTAGTTAGAACCTCGTCAGTCAGCAGACATCTGCATACTAAAAGAGGTTTTCCACTTTTGCCAAAACTTCGACGCTCGTGGCACGTGAGCGCGACTCAGACGCGCCATCGCATTATAGAACCTCTTCCTGAGAACGAAGAAGTAATGACTAAGCGTATTTATTCGAAATAGGAGAAAAACTCTTGGAATCTTGCCAACATCATTTTTCTTCAAAGAAAAATTCGAATCGATTCATCCACCCGATTTTAATATTGTCCTCATCTTTAAATTTAGAAGGTAAATTCCCAGGTAAATTATGAGTTTACTCACCAAGGAATCTTGCCGAGAATGTGAATTTTGGGAACTTCGTGGTAGGGATTCATGCTGCCAGCATCCTTTTCGCCTTAAAGTTGCATAAGAACTTGGTCCCTAGAGTAATTAATTAATTAATTTCTACAGATTATAAAAAGATTGTAGACAGTTTTCAAAGATTTCAAAAAATAATTTACAAGTTGTAAAGAAAATTAGAAGAAGCTTTCGAAGTCGTTTTTCTCATTACAGTTTGTACTTTTTTTTTAATTCGGCAATTTTAAAGTTAATTTAAAAATAAGAAGCCGAAGAAAATATATATGGTGCGGTCAATAAATATAGTGAAGTCATAGTTTAACATTTGTCCTTGAGAGATTTTTGTAGGTTACAAAACAATTAAAATGATTAATTAAATTAATAACAATTATTAATAATTATTAAATTAATAATTCTCTATTTTAACACATTTTTAAATACATTCTTTTTAGTGTATTTTTCACTCTTTGTGGAAACAAGATATCAGAGATCTATATGTTGGCTCGGAATTTCACTTTTCTTTGTTAAACTTGGTGCCAAAAGTCGTGCAGTTAATGCGAGGTATCCATTTTTTACACGTGCGATCCACGTGTCTCTTATTCTTGGAAAGAAAAAACTCAAATTTTTAAACGCGAAGTTTAAGCTAAATTTATTGCATTGTGTGTATGAAAATATATCTAATAATATACCTGCGACGCAGGTCCAGCGAAAGCTGCGCTGTTCACTTTGTTTGCATGATCTTCCACAACATCTTCAGTATGACGAGCAATTGTGGAGGTTTCTGAAGATGGCCTACCACTCGCGCTGGTCAGAAATGGTGGTGCTGGCAATGGTGGCGGTTCAACGCTCCATGTTCGATGTTGATTTACTGGCAAATTGCTGCTCCCGGCCCCCATCTTACAATTAATCTTTGAGAATTATAATGAAGCTTCTTTTCCGCCGTTTTGATAGAATTCGATTTTTCTTATTTAAAAAAATCCAATTTGTCCATAAGTATGCGAAGTTTCGCAATCATTGATCTCGAATGTAATTCTTTTTGGTATCAGTGATTTCTGAGAAAAGTTAATGCATGAAAAAAACTGATATCAATTTAGGTGATTGAAAAAAAATTACCCAGAAATGAAGAAATTATGAAAATAAGTTAAGAAGCTCCGAACAAAGAATAGTGACTAAGAAACGCGGGTAGTTCTTTAGACCAAGAATATAACGCGAACGGAAAGCTCTCGAAATAGTCTGATGCAAGATTCGAAATAAACAGTTCGCTATATTTATGTCAATGCGCCAGAAATAAAGAAGCGATATCACGTAGGGCTGAGGGTGTTTGCTGGAAAAATGAACGTGAACGACCTGTCGACGTTGAAAACTTCTCGCAGATTCGAGTACAATGAACTGACTTTAAATCAAAGTTGCGAACTTGCTCTTGCGAAATAAATTTTTTATAAATACAAACTGACTTTTTCTGTTTTACTAAACTTATTGACATTTAAAAACCTGCAGGATTCAACTATGGAAATATAAAGTTCTTTATTCAAATATGACGAGTTATATCCATCAATGTGAAGCTCATAGAAAAAGTCAACTTCTTGGAAAACAAAGATGTGTGTCTTGTGAATCTTGTGATGATCAAGATTAGTGATAAAAAAATTGCCACTATCTGTGTTAAATAAGAAAGTCTTGAGAAAATAGGTTTCGCAGGTAGTAGTGGAAAAAAAATATAATTCATCAACTAATTATTATAGTCACTCACTTTAATTGTTAACGAGCTACAAGATCACGAAAGGAGCTTCACTCGCGTTCACAACGCGCAAGCACACGGACGTAAACTGGCTTCTACTGGCTTTGAGCCAATTTGCCCGTTTTCCGTTTCGGACCGTTCCGTTCAGCATCTCAGCATATCTCTACGTTATGTCCAAAGCCAATGCTAAAAATAAAACTTTGCTCAGAATTCACCCCACCATCCTTCCTTTTCGAGAAATCGAGAGTAATGAATCTTATACGACGAAAAAGCTCACGAATCAATCGCAACTTGCACTGAAAAAAAAATTTAGTCATGGCAACAAAAACGTTTTGTTGTACTGTTTTTGTTGCCTCAACCAAATTTTGGTTGTGAACACAAAATTATTTTGCTGGGCCAACAAAATATTTTGTTGAACCAACCAAATTCTTTTGTTGGGTCTTTTAGTTGGCCTAACAAAAATGTTTTGTTGGCCCAACCAAACAAATTAGATGCACGACTACGCATGCGTGTTCGCCAGCTCTTGCTTATGTGATACTTTGCTGAGATTTTTATAAAATATTATAAGTGCTAGGTTAGCCGTGTGGTTTAAGTTGCATTCAATACGTTAGAGGTTAGAGATAAGTGTTTATAGGTAGTTCGAATCCCGGTCGCCGAAAAATTTCTTTCCGATTTTTCTTATCGTAAAAAGCTTGCGTTAGTATAAATAAATATAATTTAAGTAAAAATATCATAACAATCATTTAAAAACAAGCTAAAACAGTTCATTAATTGAACAATACCTAGTGTCAACCAAATAATTTTTTTGGGCCAACAAAACAGTTTTGTTGAGCCAACAAAAAGAACCAACAAAAAAGTTTGGTTGGCTCAACTAAAATGTTTTGTTGGCTGTATAGCAACCAAATTATTTTGTTGAGCCAACCAAATTTTGGTTGATAGAACCAAACAGTTTTCTCAGTGTGAGTTGCGGGGGGAGTCTCTTAATATCATCGCTAAAGCTTCGGAATTATTATCAAACATTTCGTACATGGCACAAACCCAATGATCGAGTTTAAAACAAATCTATTATCTGCGTAATTATTTTATGCTATGTACGTAATATTAAAAGGTGCATGGGTGTGCAACGGAATTGGCCCAGGTCACATCATCTGATTCAAATGATTAAAGTATGTCATGTCCTTCATTTATGGCTTATTTATAATTATACTCAAGTTACCAATTATCGTTATATTTATAACTTATTTTATGAACTGACAATACGTATATATGGAAGCTTAGACTATAAATATGTTGTATGTGATACCATACATGAATTTTGGAGTGCTTGTACGTAATCGTTCCACACAAGGTATTTTTTATAACAATGATGTGTTTTTACCTGATAATTCAGAAGCTTTAGGTCCATTGTACCAGAGTACGGAAACAATAGCAATAAAGATATTGAAGCTGTGTGAGCACGAACATAACTTGTAGTTTGTCTTTAACCGCGGCATATTCATGAAGTATTTTTAGTCAGTTCTTCAAACAATTCGAGGAAACCATTGGCGCACGCATCGATTCTGTCAGTAAAATTCACTGGACTTTGCCTGTGTCACTATTTAATTCTTCTTTAATTCGAACTTAGCCAAAATTTGATTCACCTTCAAGCCTGATGAAATTTTCTTTGTTGGATAGACAATGTTATTCGTAACGTCGAGGCATTACACTTGTTATGTTTTACTGTATGCATATCTCTTTTCATGAATTGAGATCCTACGAATCTCTAGTGATTTTGAGACATAATCGAATTTTTAAAAAAAATTTTTAAATTAAAATTAAAATTTTTTTATTATAACATGAGAAAGATCTTAAAATCTTTTGATATCTCTTGAAATTCTTCAAAATCAGATTAAATCCTTTTTATTCTTCAAAAATAATGACTAATAATACAGTACAAATGCAAAAAAATTGAAAACAAAGTTTAAAAATAAATATTTTTTGTTCTACTTTTATGTTTTTATGGATTTTTTCGTATCAAACTCCAAACGTAATCCCTTGCTCCAAACTCTCTCCTTGCTCTTATCTAAGTACGCAAAGTATATTATCTTTGAATTGGTCAAAGTAAACAAAGAGAATGTATTAGATTTATGTAAAATTTGAGCCCCCCTCACCCGGTTTTGGCAAATGTCCGTTTTTTCTGAACCTATGAACCCGGAAAACATGTTTTTACGAATGTGACTATCTGCTTGTAGATTCAAGTTTGTTAGCACGATAACTTTCGAAAGAATTGGCTGATTAGATTGACCTTTAGTATACACTTTTAGTATTCTAAAATGAAGGTCCAGTTCGTTAGCCAGCCATTTTGGATAAAAATTCAAGAAGTTGGAGTATTTTGAAAATTTTGGAAGCCACTTTTTTTTAATTTACAAATTCTATGGACGGATATTCATGCACGGAAAAGAAAAGTGCATTGAATCAAGTCAACGGATTTACTTGGCCGATTTTACTTGAGAGAAGTCATTCTTTTCTAAGTACAAGACACCGATTTTCTTGAATCAAGAAAATAATTAATTCAGTGAAATTACTTGGATCAAGAACATATGTATTTCAAGCAAATAACTATTGAATTAATTTGTTTATTTGCAAGTATTTTTTTGAACTTAAAAAAAGTATTGGATCTAGTATATATATTCATACAATAAGTAATCGAAATGTTAATTTAATTAATTAAGGCTTCTTGATCTAAGTAAATACCGGTGCTTACTTTAATTGCTATCTTTCTTAATATACTATAATGTTCATATTCTTGATACAAGAAAATGAATACATTTGACGGAGAAGTAACTTCTTTTTAGTATGATGCTTGCATATTGTATCCTTTCAATAAATATGGATTTGAGACGAATGTCCAGTGATCTTCGACAATGCCTAAGATATCAAGTGACAATCACACACGCAAAAAAATTAATCTGTTAAAATATCTTTGTGTTTGAATGAGTCTTCGTGATGAGTATACCGTGGAAAAAATGTGAGACCACCATCTCGAGAGCTTAGGATAATGGTTAGGTAGCTGGACTCGCGTCCCGTAGGTCGTGCGTTCGATTCCCCCCGCGTTGCGTGCGAAATTTTATTTGTTATATAAGCGTTAAAATTTACAAATATCGATTAATTATAAGTAAATCCATAATATATTTCCAAATGAATCATGTTCTTTATTAATAATTGTTTTTTATAGATTCTATAGATTTTTTTTCTGCGTGGACACAATAGCATTGTCACAATACTATGTATTCTTAAATTAAGAAAATATATTCTTGATGCAAGTTAGAAACTATCAAGTTAAGATAATGTACTATTCCATCTGAGATACATTTTCTCAGATCAAGAAAATATGCACTTGTTCCAAGCATACGGTACCAAGTACATATTTTCTTGCATCAAGTACATTATTCTATTGTCCCCATTCGTACCCACCCTTGACTTGAACCAAGTACAATTTACTTAATCCAAGAACATTTCGTTTTCCGTGTAGTATACAAAAAGTCGAACAATATGTATATTCTCACGACTTTTTTGAATAATAATATAATAATAATATCATCACGCGCTTCGCGCTCCATGTTGCGCTCTTCGCGCGCTTGCGCTCTTCAGGATGCTTACGCCTTACAGGACGCTTGTGTCTATACATTTTTTTAAAATTTTACTACATCTTTGAATGCAAAAGAAAACTAATTTACTTATGGTTCTATCAACCTTAAGGAACTCATCCTGATCAGGGCACTCGCGCTTCGCCCTCGATATTTTTTTTTATTCTTTTCTAATATCTGACGTTTCTTGACGGGGAAGTTTAATTTGAAAAAATTGTTTACAATATTTTTTATGATTAAAACGAGAAATATTTGTCATAAAAAAATGGTCAAGGGAGAATTTGTAGATATTTTTAAGACCAATAATTATCTTTCTTATCATTTTATGTGTATCTCGCGTAATTTGACTCAAAATTTGAATTTTCGATTTTTTAAAGAAAATTCAAAAAATTGTTATGCTCATTAATTTTAATTTACAAATTCTATGCACGGATTTTCGTAGTACTTAAAAAGCCGAACAATTTTTCCTAATGACTTTTTTTGATAAAAAAAAAAGTGTAAGACTTACGACATTCTGAAAATTCAAAAAAATAAACGAAAACTTAAGTTTGTAGCCAAACAACGCACGATATGAAAAAAAATCAAGAGGTGAAAAATATTTCTTTTTGAATGCCCTATAGGATTTCTGCTTAAAATGCCAGGTATAATCCAGATAAGAACCGGATAGAATTCTGATAAAAACCGGTAGTCGGTTTTTATACGCACCTACCGGAATTGTACCCGGATTTTGTCCCCGTTTTATACTCGATTTCTACCCGGTTTTTATCTTTGGATAAAATTCTGATAAAATCGGGTAGAAAACTGATTTCGTGTTTGCTGAAAATTAATATCTGGTTTTGTTTACCAGGTAGAACCCAGGTAGGATCGGGTATAATATTTATTAAACTAAATTATTGACTCTGTTCTCCTGATAAAATCCGGACTATATTTTTTTAAAAATGTAAAAATTGTAGAACAAAACCCGGGTTATCTTTTGTTCACATAGTAAGTAACACATGCCCTTAAGGCAGAATTTGTACATCTTTCTAAGATCGGTAATGTGACGGGAAAGATATTTTCTCCCGTAAGTTCTTAAATTACCGAAGTCCCGTAGACTTCGGCTCTATCACGAGCGTGAACGAATATCGTCAGCTAGGTGTCTGCGCGAATAACTGACGCCGTGGAGAGCTCACTCTTGTGTTGATCCTTGATCTGTTAGGAAGTTTTGTAAAAAGGGTGACCAGAATCAGGTTAAGCCGAACGTTTGTGTAATCAAAGTAACGTTGACAGCGTCGATTAATACCTTCGATTAATACATTGGATTATTTGTCCTTGGAATTTATACGAGATTCGTCGAAATATTGTGGTCGAAATATTGTTCGACATTAAGAAGTTGTAAGTACCACTTTCTCTGGTTATTATATAATAAATGTTTGAAACCTGTTAAACCTTATTTTTTTATTTTTGCTTATATGTCAGCCCGAGACCTACTCCTTGCTCTCTTTTGCTCGCCGCAGTAGTATGCCTTTATAATAGAGTTTTCTTAACATTGTTTTCTTTGATCATCCTTGCTAGTCAGGAATGTAGCGACTAGCTGGCGCCCAATAAATTTAACTTGTTAATACAACTGTTCTGTATATTTTGGAGCTCCGGCAGCCACTGACCCAGGCCGCGCCGGATGTAGTGGGTGTTTGTTATTTGGGTGGTTATATAATTACACCCCGTCAAATTTAACACCCTTCTCATTTGGCGCCCAAAGTGAGGCCGCCTTCGGCATTCTACCGATTTTTGTACGCTTACCAGGGTTGCCAACCTTGACGATTTATCGCCATTCTGGTGATTTTTTTTTTATTTGGCGACCAATTTTG
>CAJFCP010025994.1:0-12738 GCA_904066005.1 Synergus itoensis | reverse complement strand
TTATACTTAAATTTCATGTTTTAACCTTATTTGGATGCATATCCAGCGTCGAAAAATGCGAGTATCGATACATTTTTTTATCACAAAACGTAGGATTTCAGGAAAAAAGTTTCTCACTTCACACAAGTTGAAAAAGAAGAAAAAAGAAACACAGGAAACTATGTTCACTATTATAGAGTTCACTGAACTGTACTATATAATTCTAGTTGAGGGCTAAACCTGAACTGACACAAATTTTAGTAGAGTTAGCTAAGTTAATGTAATTTCAGATACATACATCACTCTAACTAACCAATCAGATTTGGTCTAAACAGAATTAAAAAAAAACCTGCCCGCCTCGCGGGCACATTCTTCTTGACACGTCGCGCTTCGCGCTCCGTGTTGCACCCTTCGGGACGCTTGCGCCCTGCATACAATTTGTAAATTAAAAAAAGTGGTTTCAAAAATTTTCAAAATGCTTTAACTTTTTGAATTTTTATCCAAAATGGCTGACCAACAAACTTGACCTTCATTTTAGGACTCTAAAAGAGTATACCAAAGGCCATCTAATCGGTCAATTCTTTCGAAAGTTATCGTGCTCACAAACTAAAAATCTAGACAGATAGGCAGACACACACACAGACAGACACATTCGTAAAAACATATTTTTCGGGTTCAGGGGGTCCCAAAATGTGGAAATTTGACAAAAACTGGGGGGTTCAAATTTTACACAAATCTTATACATTCTCTCTAATGAGAATGTATTAAGGTAGGAGGGAGGAAATAAATGCAATGAATAACTCTCATTTAGGTAACTGCTAATTGATCAAGTAAAACGGATTAGCAGGCTATATGTACATAAATGTACACTACCCTGCATTAATGCCTTCTCCCTAGTTACTTTTTATTTTTTCAAAGTCGCTTTCACTCTATATATTAGGTGAATCGTGCCCGAATTAGCTCACGAAATGAAGTGTGTAACGCAATTCACTTCGTGAGCTGATTGGGGCACGGTTCACCTAATATATAGTGATAGCGACTTTGAAAAAATGAAAAGTAACTAGGGGGAAGGCATTAATGCAGGGTAGTGTACAATTGTACATATTTTATTGAGTCTGTCCGGAAAGTAACTAATCCTCTCTTAGTATCTGAAGTCAAACCATGTTCATCAATTTTCTTTTATCATATATTCTCAAAACTGAAGTTACTTCTATTGCTTCAAATTAACTTGTTCTGCGATAAAATTCTGTTTCTTCGTTTACGCGAGACATTTGAAATCGTTTAATAAAAGGAAACTTTTGTCATCAGGCGTCAAACACTAATAATACGAATCAGGAATTTCCCAGCGGAAACGAAATTTAAATACTTTTTTAGAATCTCCTAAAAACATTTTTACCATGTAAAATTTAAATGACGTTTTTAAAATGACTAAAAATAATTTTAAAAACTATTCCCTGTCTATAATGAAAAAGTTAGAAACATGAATTTGTTAATTATTACATTAATTATTAATATAATAATAATACCTAATATACATATACATTAATTTAATGTTTATTAATTTATCGAGAAATAAATTGAATTAACGTACATATTATTATTATTATTATTATTATTATACAAATTATTATTATGTTAATAATTAATATAGTAATTAATTATTTTTAGTCGCAAATACGTTTAACCCCTGTAGCAGGTGATTATACATATCGCTTGCTTTTTGCAGTGTATTTTTAAATTACTTGTGCAATAGAGCATATTTGAAATCAAATCGAATTGATTATTTATATAATCTAATTTTTCGTAAAAGATAAAATTTCATGGAATTTCGTAAAAACCTTTTAAAATTCTTGAAGTTACTGAATATCCTATAAAATATCTTAAAATACTTTAAAATCTAATGAAATTTCGTAAAGTGCCTTAAAATCTCTTAAAAGTTCCTAAAATTACTTAAAATTATTAAAAATTAAAAATATCTGAAAATTTAATTAAATCTCGCCAAAACCATTTAAATATATTAAGATTCTATAAAACCCCAATAACGGGTAAAATCTCTTACTGAAAATCACAATAAATTGCATAAAATTTCTTGAAATACTGCGAAATTCGGTATATTTACAAAATGCACACAATTTTCAAACTAATTAGGTTTTCGATAACAATGTGTTTAACATTTTGAATAGCTTAATGTGAAGTTATTTATTCCTGAACGGCAAACTAATCTTTGAATTATAAAATGTATGATATGTGTTAAGGGTAAATAAATGAAAATATACCTAAAATTTATGTCTTCAAAGTTTATGGTCGGGAAAGAAGAGTCCATTAAGGAAAATTGTGCAACAGTATTTATTAAATCAATACTTATTTAAAATATCAGGATAATAAAAATCAAGATTATCTAAGTTGATAGAAAGTATTTTATTTGTTTTTTAAATAATTAACAATTTTAAGGTAGCAAATCGTCATTTTCTTCAAAATGCTTTCCCTGTGCTTTCAAGCACATACATCATACATTATATGTATAGTTCAGTCATATGTATAGTATTCACAAAATATTCGTTCAGAAGCCATGTATAATAAAATTCGTACAAAATCATTTGTATAACAAAAACAGAAAGGTATGTCTAAAATGAGTTTCTAAGCACTTTCCACAGCGCAAGTCATGATCGTCTGATCGAGTTCATAAAATCTAAAACTACATACACATACATCTCCTTTTTTCGCGTCACTCTACTTGTCTACTTAACGTCTTACTTATACTCTATCTATCTACAATCATTAAAAACTAATATTGGCCTTCATGAATTATATTGAGGTTAATATCATAGATTATCAATCTTGTAATCCACGTCTCCATAATGCGACGAAAATTATGGAAAAACGTTTTTTACTTCTCCATTTTCCTCTCTTATCACAGCGCCTACCATTCGGGCGAATATAAAAAAGTTTCTTCAACAGACAGTGAATTAGAACGACTAAATTTACAATATGAAATGAGAGTATGCAATCTTGGGGTTTAAGTAAGAAGTTTTTTTACTGCCTCCTTTCAACTAAAGCAAGCTAAAGTAAGCTAAAGTGACAACCCTAAGGCACAGTGTGGAGCGACATTTTGTTTCAATTTTTAAACCGTGATAATATTAGTTATTAAAATATAGATTGCGATCCTTCATAAAAAATAACTGGGATATAAGCGATTTCACCAGAAAAGTATGGCTCAATTTTTCATTTCAATTTACGTTATACTGATATCAAAAATACTTCAACAACAATTTTTAAAATTATCTTGTCTACGAAAACTTAACTTAAGTTAAAACCTTTTTTCCTTTTAGTTCCAATTCTTAAAATTTAAAGCTGTTTATTGCATTATATGCAAAAGTCGGTGTTCTTCGAATAAAGAGTTGAGAGAAGACGTCATGTCATTAAGTATCATATTAGTGCTTGCTGGAAGAGGTTGCAACAACGAAATTGGGTGAGTGGAGCTTGAGACGCTGGCTTCGTGAACTTGATCAGTTCCGGACCAATTTCTACATTGTTGAACGTACTCGAGAGTTCTTCTATAAGAGTCCTGCCTCATTCCTTGAGGTGGTTTTATCGAAGCTCCTTGTTGGGATTGGCTAATGTCTCGACACTGAATTTCCTGTCCATTTCCAGGTGGATTATGGTAGCACTGATCAGCACCATATTCCCACCGACATTCACTGGTACAGTTGAATCGAGGTGAATTATTATTCAAAGCATGACAGCCATGAGAACAAAACTGCACCTGACAATTGTCATGCAAACAAACTGTTGTTTGTTTGGGAACGTTGGAAGCCTGATTTGGATGCACACAATTGTTGGTAATTTGTGGACATGGTGAAGTTTGCATCCGCTGAGGTTGCTGAAGGTTGACATTCATGGGTATTGGTTGCTTCTGATTGACCAGTCCTGATGGTGAGCAAACTGGATCAATGCGTTGACATTGGTCGACAACATCAGCAATACATTGAACTGGACCTGGAGGTTTAGTATTTGGAATAGGTCTTTGTCCATCGTTATGATTGACATGCATCGGTTGATGGCACTGATCACCAGGAGACATAGCGCATTGATTGTGAGCGATATTAACAACGGTTCGATGATTTTGCAGGTGCTGCTCAGGGCATTGTGGAGAAAGTGGTTGACAAGGAACAACTGGTCTGTTTAGATGAGCTGCTGAACATGATTGTGGAATTTGCGTATGCATGGGAGAACAAGGTTGGGTATTTATGGGTTGACTATTGCAGTTGATTCCCGTTTGACATTGACAACCATTAGGGTAGTAACCATGCTCACAGTTTTGCGGACAGTTTCTACTTAACTGTGCTGTATTAGGCTGGAGATTCTGAGATCCTTGTTGTGGAGGCAAAGCTCCAGCTACTGGTGAATTCATTGGTTGATCGCTCGTATGACTTGGGGCATAGTGAGATCCTGGTGACATCACCTGCACAGATCCTGGACTAGCAATTTGTGAAGAAAAATTCTGTGGCGTGAAATTATGAGGTGGACAGTAACCAGAAGCTTGACTCATACGTGAACTTGGACACTGAGAGAAGGTTGAATTGTTGGTATATTCGTTACAGTTTTGTGGCTGAGAGTTGAACTGTTGGGCCATGTAACAGCGAGATAACTGATGCTGTTGATTGTAATTACAAGGGGATTGTTGTCGTTGGAAATGTAGTGGATTCGTACAAATCGGTGATCGACAATTCGGTAATGGACTTCCTCGATAGCTGACTTGATTTCCTCCCGTCCGGACTTGATTGAGGTATTGTAAAAATTCATCCGGCATGACAAGTTTATTCTCTACCATTTCTCCTTCGCCAACTTCGTCCAAGATTACTTCTTGGTTGGGATGAAATTCAGGCAACTGGGCGGATCTTGGTCTTGGAGGCATAGGTGGTGAGACTCTTGGACCTAGCTGACGAGCTGGTTCGGACATCCTACGATCTCCAGAAGGTTGTTGACAATGTCCTATCGCAGTCCACTCGCTATTCGCTTGGGGACCCTGGTAACAAATCAGTGATATATTATTCGGAACACATAGTCAGAGAAATTAAGTTTTGTACATGTAGAAGATAGACAATTTTGCATAGTATACTAACCTGGAGAGACATGTTCTGGGTTTGCACAACCAAGTTGCTTGTTGAGTAAGGTCCTTGATGGTTAACGGGTGGGAGCGTCCTACTAGAAGCAGTGCTCATTTGACTACTCCTTCTTGAAGTACCGGGACTGATGGGATCATAGAAGCTACCCGGTCCCATGGGACCCATTCGTCCCATGGCACTGACTCCACTTGCTTGACTGCTTCTTCTGCTTCCAAAATCAGTGGACTTCATGCTTCCGTAGTAGGTACTCACTGTGCTAGTACTATCTCTTCGAGGTTCACTCAAAGGCTGAAGTCTCAGCTGCAAATCAGAAAGGCTAGTTTGCCTATTTGGAACTCCTTCCATTTTGGGATCAGTAATTCTTTTATTGAGGTCGGCAATATTTCCTTGAGGACCCATCATGCGGCTTCCTCTCATGCCACCTAGAGAGATGTGAGACATCGATGATGGTTTCGCGTTTAGCCTTCCCTTCAAGCGATTCCTCGAGACAGGCTGAACTTGCTGATGTGACTCTAGTCCACCAACCTGTAAAATACGATCAGTTTGTCATTAGATAAACAAATTTCAGTTAGATGGATGGAAGCGTATACAGAAATAGAAATTGATCACTCACTATTGCTCTGATAGCAACTGGAAGATCAGCGATGTCCAGATCCTCTGGTTCTTCATTGAATGCTTCGTCGGCAAAAACAACATCAGAGACTGGTCCTATGTTCACACCATTCGAGTCATCGTTGGAATTAGCTACGTGCAGTGGACTATCCTGTTGCTGCATCATGCTAGGAGGACTGTTAGCTTCACTTTCAGATTTGACGCTAGGACTGGAGACGCTTGGTGTCTTCGGATGAAGATCTTCACTTCTGCTTGGACTGCTGTGTCCAATTCCTGCCTCATCGCTTCCATTTACACCTCCACTGCCACCTCCACTAGTTCCACCACCACCACCTCCGCTAGCTCCACCATCACTTCCAGTTCCACCCTTATGTTTTTTATTGGCATAAAAATCGGCTCCATGTACAGTCTTTACGTGCTTTCGCAACGATGATGGGTCCGTGTACCTTTTCAAACATCCTTGAGCCTTACACACGTAAGGTTTCTAAAATAGAAACAGTATTTTTTAAATTGATGTTGACTTGAAAGAATGTAGATAGTATATTATAATTTGAATTAAACTCACCTCATTAGAATGTGTTCGATTTTGATGTTTGGCTCTATCGCTTGCATTGCTAAACGCCTTATTACATGTTTCATATTCACACATATATGGTTTTTCACCAGTGTGAGATCTCAGATGAGTTTTTAGGTTTTCTAGCCTCGAGTAAGCCTTGAAGCAGCCTTCGAACTGTAAAAATAATGCAAAGATCAGAGATATAGTTTTGATATTGAGATGTTGAAAAGAAGAAGATGTGATCTTCTGTTATTGTTAGTCAACAACTTACAGTGCATTTGTGAGGTTTCTCCCCAGTGTGCCTTCTCATGTGAACAACCAACATATACTGAGCTTTGAAAGGTTTTTCCTCTCTAGAACAATCTTGCCATCCGCAAACAAAACTCTTCTTATTCGCGTGAATGTGATCATTGTTGATATGTTTGACGAGTTCGTCCTGCAAAAATCGATTCGAGTTAGATAATAATTCCGTGAAGCATGATAAAGAATAAAAAATCAACTTAAGATTTCATTACCTGTGATGGAAACTCTTGGCCACAGTCCCTCCAATGACAATTCGTTTCAATGAAGTCCCCGGGTTCGTCTCGAAGATCCTCACTCGGACTAAGCCCTTGTGGATGACTTGGAGGTATTGCAGTCGTGGCCGTTGTCGTGGCTGGTTCTTTTTTCACTTTAGCCGAGTTTCTTCTTGATGATGTGTCAGCCTCTGCACTGATGGATCTACTAGAAATATCTAAGGGTTTCCTACACGCATCTAAAATCTGAGAAAAAATAATGGGCAGTTAATAAAAGTAAATAATACTAACAATATTATAGATAACTAATATAATATTCAAATACAACAAAAAATACAAAACAAGTGATTTCAATTTGATATTCAACAATTTTAGGCCCTTCTAATGAACATATATTCAATTCAATTTTAAGGAATTACAAGGAACTTTACGAAAGTTCTTGGACAGGGTGGCTACAAAATTCAATTTTTCAATTTCCCTGACATTTCCCTGAATTTCAGTCAAATTTCCAGGACAGCAATTGACTAAAAATTCGAATAAATTTTCAATAATAGTGCTATTGAAATTTTTCCAAAATTTCACACATCACATTAAATATTTAGAAACCTATTGAAAACCTTACAAATTTTACGACAACCTTTAAAATTTCTTAAAAAATATTTGTTGAGTAAAATGAAGAAATCGAATTTTTAGATTAGAACTTGGCTCCAACACCCTTAAAATCTTTTAAAATCCCTTGAAGTCCTTTAAAATACCTCAAAATATTTTCCAGTCCCTCGAAACTCTATAAAATCCCTTGAAATCCTTTGAAATCCAATTATCCACATATAATTTAGAAATTAATGCGTATCTATCAGTTAAATGCTGCATCGATTGAATCGATGGTTGAAAACCATCGTAAACCACTTGAGAAGTCGAGTTGTATTCCGTTCCCTGATATAGACGTAACTCCGGATACCCGTCTGAGCGCGTGTACGTGCACGTACGTGACCCCCCGCCCCCGCTTCGCCCATGGAAAGGAGTTTATCTCCATCTTTCTTTATCTCCTTTTCTGTTTCAGACACATACACTCAAGCCTGAGCTCCATCTCATCGTCTCTTCGTCTCTTCTTGTCTCCCCTCTTTCATTTCTCATACTTGCAGAGAATTTAACACAGCGTGCACTTGGAGCTGCTTGAAAGTGGTACCACAGTGGTACCACAGTGGTATCATAGTGACTGGGACTATGGTCCACTATATGTAGTGGGACCATGCAGAAGCATCCACAACTGTGAGCCAAGAGGGTAGGAGCGAAATACAAGCCGATACAATCGGACTCGAGACATTACAGCGTGCAGACATACTAGAGATGGAGTTGGAGGGATACCAAGGCTTGAGATAAAAAATGAAAACGCCGCCGCGGATGTAAATAAATCAGGATGAAAAGAAAAAGGAATCGTATCAAGACTCGAGCGAAATAATGTGCGCGAGATTGGTTGTAACCCGAGGACCTTGCATAGTAACCCAATACGTTCCTCGCAGGTTCGAAGGCGAGGCTCGAGAAGCTTTCGCGTGAACATGAGGGAAACGGTGGACCCTAAAAGAAAAGAGAGACTCGTTCCAGCAGCGTTTCAAACGATTATTCAATATTATTTGTTTGTAATCTCTCTGTTTATTCAGCAGTCAACACTTTTTTCGATCCACTGCTACCTGCTACCTCGATCAAGAGATTTCAAGACATTTTAAGTAACTTTAAGGGGTGACACCAACCTAGGATTTTCAAAAAATCGATTTTTTTAGCTTAAACAGTAGTTTAGAGTCTTAAAAACAATACTCACTTGGTCCTATGGAAAAAAAAAATGTTAACATGTTTAATTTTCAATTTTTCCGAAGCACCTCGGAGTGTACGCTCTGTTGTGCTTGTAAAACTTTTAACGCGTTTTTCTCGAAATCACTTTTTTCAAACTTGGCGGAAACGTTACTCAAGAACCGCTCAACCGATTGACTTGTAATTTGGACAGTAGCTGTGTAATGACTTTTTCCACAAAATTACGTAGCCGTTTTTTGTTTGAATGAAAGTTTGCATTTGATTGAAAGTCCTGATTGACCATATAGACCGGATTCATTCGGATTGAAAGTTCAGATTGATCGGATTTATTCGAACTGAAAGTTCGGATTAATATTTCGGAATGCTTTTGAATGAGTTTCGGATTAATTCGGATTGAAAACTTCCTTCGGATTAGATCGGCATGAAACTGTTTGGTTCTGATACAAATTCCGGAATGATTCGAATTGATTCGGAATGAATTTCAATTCGAAGCTTTCGCTAAAGTAATTATAAGTATAAGTATAAAAATAAGACATTTCTATAATTCATTTTATAAATTTAATTATATACACTTTGTAAAAAAATCGAGTTCTTAGTTTTATGGTAAATTTGATTTTAGCATTGCTTATTATTTCTAAAAACATCGAATAAAATAATTCGTTTTTGAACGTCTAAAAAGTATTGTAAGAATCAATTCAAGATACATATTTCATTAGTATATTTACTTATTGCTCAATTATATATACTTACAAACAAAACTTAAGAAACTCACGATGTAGAGGAGTGGAGTGCCAGTAGGAAAAATTAAAACTTGTGCTTGACTCACGACGACTGATAATCTTTTGGTATTAAATATATTAAATGTATTAAATCTCAGAACCTAACCACAAGTCTAACCACGTGTTTTCGAATGTCATCGGTATATTTTGAAACGTCAAAATTAAAAGGCTCCGCCGTGGATTATTAATAAAACGGCTAGATGGCTAACCAACGGATACAAACCGATCGAAGAGTATAAAAAATATTTAAACGGATTAAAATTGACAAGGTCTCAATCCGTTTATTTCCAGCAAGGTACTATCAAGATCGGTGCATCACACACGATCATGGCACGATTAACGCACGCAGAAAAGAGCGAGGAAGGAACGCTTGGCGTAGATTTTAAAACAGCTAGATGCAAATAACTTACTTCATTCTTCGTGGGTACTCCTCCAGCGTGGTTACTGATAGCGGCTGTTCCCGTGGAATGTGACGGGAAGAGCTGCGAGTGCTGACTGAGGTTGTGAGAATGTCCATGTGAGTGGACATGAGCATGGGAATGAGAATGTGTATGGGAATGCCCATGGGGATGATGGGCCTGTTGGGGTGGAGGTGGTGCGCAGGGAGGAGGTAAAGAATGGGGTGGAATAAGGGCCGCAGCCCTTAACAGGTGAGCTTGCAGTTGCTGAAAGTGCGGACCAGTCATTCCTGGATGAATTCCCAGTGCTGGACTCATGGCTGGAACAAAAAAAAAAAAGAAATTCTGACAATTTCATCATGACGATTTAATCAAGAAAGAAGCTTAAGTCTCACTTTAAGTTAAATTATTTTCTGAGATCTTATGTAGTTAATAAATTGATCTACCAATGAATGAAAGAATGAAAGAAAACTCGTGTTTCATAGAAGATTAAAGCATTGACTCAGGATCGCTAAGATATAATAATTTGCTCAATTAATAGTCCTCGGGTTGCGCAGCGTACATCCGGCAAGTAAACAAAGCTTGAATAAGAATTGACTACGGCTCGGCTTGAGCGTCCTTTTCAGGTACAAGGAATTGTACAGACAACACCTAGATACAAGTGTTTTTTCAAAAAAAATATTCAAATCACCAATTATTTTCAAAATTAAAATTTATATCGAATTGTAAAAGAAATTTAACCAGCGCTGCCTGCGGCGATTTTAAAAGAGATTTTGAAGTAACTTTAAAGAATTTTGAGGGATTTTAAAAATATTTTAAGGGATTTTAAGAAAGAATTAGGAATTTTAAGGGATTTCAACATATTTTTAATTTTTTCCAGACAGTTGAAGTTTTTGAGGGATTTAAAAAAATTGTTAGTTATTTCAAGTGTTTTTAAAAGGATTACAAAACTGATAAAATAGGTAGAAGATAAAAGATAGATAGAATATATTTCACGTGTTTTTAGGAAGTAAATCAAGTTCAAATCGTGATATTCCCAAGAGTGTCTAACAAAATGGCGTGATCGCGATACGCTCGTTACCTTTCGCGAATTGAAAACCAAAACTACCTGCGGTTAACAAGTCACGCGGGGGTACGACCACCGAGTACACAATTTGAATTCTAATTCATTGTTTACTCAATTTCATCGTAAATCAGCTACATCAACTTGAAAACACACACTGCCGTGGTCACTTCGACGCAGTTTAGTAAATGTTTGTGTTGTGTTTAAATTGATTCATTAAAGCAATTTAGGAACAAGAACCTTGTGACACTGATGCTTAATTCTATGCTCGTATTGTCATTCATTATTTATAAGATTGGTAAAGGTGTTAAAATCATTTTCCTAGAGGTGAAAAGTCTGAGTTGCTTTTATTTTTCAAAGAAACTTACCGGCTGAAAGATGTCCATAACTTCCACTTGTACTGCTACTTCTCGATCCATTAACTATGGAAGCTAGACTGTTGGGACTGATTCGGATCATGCTATCGATATCAAAACGATCAAAACGATCGGAGTATGGAGAACTACTTAAAGCCCTCTTACGACTCGACCTTATTGCAGATGCACGAGGACTGCCCAATCTAGAACCTGTAAAATAAAAAGAAATTCTATGATTATAAGGTAACTCTCGAAAGATTGATAAAAAATTTGTAAACATTACTATCTTCAGATTATTTTGGTTGTCAAAACGGTAGCTGTCAACAAGGTTATATGTATAAAGATAAAAACTAATTTAAACTGATAAAAATGATTATTTAACAGATTTTAACAGATTTAACAGATTTTACTTATGGTAAACTTTTCGTGCGTTTTTACTTCCTCACAGAGAAAGCTTAATTTGTAGTCGTTATATTTTCCAATATTTTTAAAATGGTTTAATTAAACTTTAATCAGTTGATAAATGTTTAATACAATATTCTAATCAATTGTCCGGATATACACTCGACGCTCTCAATGATGAACTTCCCAATGATGAAAATTTCTAATGATAAACGCATTCCTCTCTCAATGATGAACAGCATCTTTCTCAATAAGCAGTTGATACCACTGCGCATGCGTTGCGCAGTGGTATCAAAATTCAAAGCTCATGTAAAGAGAAGAAAGATTTCTTGTGTCGAGACGAATCGATTGACATGTAAAGTTAATGCATTTAATTGAATATTGAGGAAGTTATGATTATTTGTAGTTTTGCAAATTTTCATTTTCATCTATATAAGTCTTCAAATAACCAAAATTCATAGCTATTATAAGAAAATAAATTAGTAAAATGTTTCTTGCGTCGTAAAAAATCGTATAATCAAATGTTAATACATTTTAATGAAAAATATGAATGGTTACATTAAAAGATTCCTTACTTCGAGAAAAAAGAATTAAATATATTTTTTAATATTTAACGAAATCGTTAATGCATTTGCAACTTTATTATAATGAGGAAGCAAAGTGCTCAACAAATGAGCACAAAAAAATACAAATACAATTAAATAATACACCCGAGATTGAAGTCACAGCTAGTTTTATATATGCTGATGCACAAAATCTAATAATATCAGATTTAATATATTAATATTTAATATATATCTATGTATTTTTATTGTATTCCCGTATTTACAGATTACCATGAGAAATTATTGCAAATTAATGTTCCATGGCAAATAACTGTTCACAAACTTTTAAAATGGAGAAACAAATCAATCAATAGTTTAATGTATTATAAAATTTATCGTTTTGTGACATGTATTTGTATTCCGCTAAGATAATTTAAGTTGTTAAGGTGGGGATTTGCAAGATCCACTGATCAACTGTCTATCACCTTACGTAACGTGTAATGATTCGGGTAATATCGATAAACCGAGGTGACCAGCGAGCGTGTTTGATTGAATCGTTCTTTTCTCATCAAGCTCTTAGCCTGTAAGATGGGCAAAATTT
>CAJFCP010025993.1:132508-152893 GCA_904066005.1 Synergus itoensis | reverse complement strand
CACCCAGAAAAAAGTTTCTTGGAATCAAAGAAACTTTCTTTAAATTAAAGAAATTCTAGTATTGATATATGGTCAAAGAAACATTTGTTTGATTGAAAGAAATTTTTTTTTTAAATTTTTTAATTTGATTTAAAGAAATATTTCGTTAAATTAAACGGAAAATTTCTTTAAATTAAAGAAATATAATTTTTGATTTGACCTTTATATTTCTTTATATAACCGATTTTGCGCCGAAAAAAATTAAATTTTTATATAATTATTATTACTCAATTATTTATTATCGCACAATTATTTATTATTACACACCCAGTCACTACACTATTTATAAACGCACGCTATGAAAATTTTCATTCGCCGCGGGGTTCGAAACCCTAACACTTTTGCATCCCACTCCTAATTCCTAACGCACGCCTAAAGCATCGCAGCTAAACCTAACTGAAATACAAAACAAAAAATCTAAGATATAAGCGGGAGACGCGAAGAATGACGCTACTTGCGCACAGAACGAGTGCGCATTCGTGTGGCGCATTAATAATGTGGATTATAAGAAAATCTTTCTTTGATTCAAAGAAATAATTTGTTTGTTTCAAATTACTGACTCTAAAGAAATTATTTCTTTCATTTAAACTAATAACTTTTTGGAATCAAAAAATTTTGTTTTAAATCAAACAAATCATTTAAACAAATAGTTTCTTTAAGTGAAAAAAACTACATGACGTCATTTATTAAAATCAAAGAAATTTTCTTTTAATATAAAAATATTTGTGTGTTGAATAAAAAAAACGTAGTCAAACAAATGTTTTCTTTAATTTAAGAAGAAGTTTTTTCTGGGTGTTCTTTATAAAACTTGGCTAACTTCTTTGCCCGTGTGGAAATTTTGTAATGGCGCTAGCTAGGCCCAAACTAGGACTTAGATTTGGGATTTAGAGAGGACAAAACCAAAAATGAAACTCCTAACCCGCCAGAGCCTAACTTACCGACCGACTTGGCCCCAACTTGGCTATATTAATTTTTTTAGTCTCAGCTATATTAAAATAAAAAATTATTTTTGTAAATAAAAAATGAGTAAAAACATTTATAAAAGTAAAATTATTTACTTTTAAACAACATTTAAAATACATAACTGAACACTTTAAGAAAACTATCCCGTGTAGAAATTTCCCTATCTTTCCTCATTTAAAGTAGGGCTCTAGCGTGGCCCGGACTAGAAGTTTTAGTCTAGAAACAACTAATCAGGGCCCTGTCTGGCGCTAGTGGGAAATTTCTTACTTTGATAAGTCTATCTGTATCTAGTGTGGCCCCGACTAGAAAATCCCCACTAACCTTACTTTCGTAATTATAAGGTTCGGCCGTTAGGTGGCGCTCAACATAACCTTTCTTTGGTAAAGTGCACAGGTGTCAGTCGTGTCGTGACAATTATAATTTATTATATTAAACAATCGTAATAAATTATTTATTATGGAAAGGAACAGGCACCAGCAAGAGCAAGGACGATTGTGAAGTAAAAAGTTTCGCTTGCAGCAAAATCTGCAAAAGGAAATTTCTGAAAGCTCGTCTAACAGTTCTGAAGGCAAATAATGTATTTATAATATAAGATAATTAAAGTAATAGCTGGAAATAGTATAAGAAAACATTAAAATACAATATAATAGTAAAACAATATAATTATAATAATACATGTTTATAAATAAGTAGATATATGTATATATGTATATAGGATATATATATATTTTTTTTAATATCTATAGATATTAAATAAAGTTAAATATAAACTAATATAATTTTGTGTTTATTTCTAGCGATGTATTTGGGACGATATAAGGAGAAATTTTGAGCATTTCTACCTCAAATCGTTCTAAATGCACAACTATATACGTATATAATTAAAAATATATATATCGCGGGGATCTGATTAGGGCCACAGCAGGGTCCTTTCTTTAATAGGGCTGTGGAAGGGCGATTCCCACTAGGCCCCTACTAGAACTATAGTAGTCGGGGCCTAACTGACAAAAGCGTTATGATCTTGCTGGGGCCCCGACTAGTTTTACCCATTAGGGCCCGACTAAAAAAAGGGAAAACTAGTGAGGTCCTCACTAGATCCCTATCAAAATTTCTACACGGGATACTGAACCGGATTATTTGTCGCCACTATTCTAGCCAAAACACTTGAATCAGTGGTGGGGCAGTACAGAACCAGTACCTCGCCAACGCTCGGCACAACTCCTAAGTCGGATTCTAGCCAACACTTGGACTTCATACTGGGGCTGTACCTAACCAATACCGCGCCAACGTTCGGCACAACTCCCTAAGTCAGTTTATAGCCAGTACTTGAACTCCATACTGGGGCAGTACTAAACCAGTACCGCGCCAACACTCGGCGCGGTACTAATTATCAGTACTGGCATTGCTCCTCATTTACAACTGGTGCGGTACTATGCCGTTTGTAAGATCCGCCATACATCCTACTTTTCCGCCTGGGAAAAGTATTGCTGGAAACAAACGAGGGAATATATATTCCCTCGTTTGTTTCCAGCAATACGTTCAGCTGTCATAAGGAATAACTTCCCTGCCATAGCCCAACTTTTTTTTCCGTGTATAAATATAAATGCGTAATTTAAAGAGAAATTTGTGTGTGTGTGTTATTTGTATGTGTTGTATGTATGTTGTTTGTTGGTGTTGTTCATGTTTTGCTTGTGTATGATGTTTGCGTGTGTTCTTTGAGTATATATGTTGTTTCGGTGTATTGTTTGAGTGGCTTATACGTGTATCTTGTTTGCGCATGTTATTTGTGTGTATTGTTGTTATGTGTCTTGAGTGTGTATTGTTTGCGTGTGTTACTTGTGCATTGTTTCCGTATATTTTGTGTATGTGTGTGTGTTATCTGTATGTGTTGTATGCTGTTGTTTGTATAGGTGCTCATTGTGTCTTGTTTATGTGTGTTATTTGAGAGTTTATACGTTTTGTTTGTGTGTGATGTTGATATGTATTGTTTATATATGTTGTTTGCATATATGTTCCTTTTTCCTTAAAATTGTCATGTCATGTTAAATTATAGGAAAGCCCCTGAGAGTTATTAAGGTGAGTGCCAAAGGATACGTTGGATCCATAAACAACGAAATTAAAATAATACAAATGCCATCACTTAAATGTTGGGAAATTTCCTTCTGACGTGG
The DNA here is from genome assembly GCA_904066005.1 of Synergus itoensis. NCBI lineage: Eukaryota > Metazoa > Arthropoda > Insecta > Hymenoptera > Cynipidae > Synergus > Synergus itoensis. The sequence continues at coordinate 149,720 of CAJFCP010025993.1, read as the reverse complement.
AATATTCCGTAAGCGAGTCGATAATCTGACGTTACTGACAATAAGTAAATATGAATTGAAGATTGAGAAATCTTGTAAATAAAATTGTAATATTAGATTAACCCAATTCGAAAAATTCTTTTTTCCAAATCGCTCATTTTCACACCGCGATAAGAAAGCAACATACTGAATTCGTCATGCGTGACAGTCGATTAAAATATCAACATGAGGCGAGAAAAAAAAATGGGCAAAGAGAGAGAGAGAGAGAGAAAAAAATGTGCATCGAGCACCGACTGACGGCGAATGTTTCGTCATTGAACAATTTACAGATAATTAGGTAACCTCGCTTAGCCAACTGTGTAAACTGAGTGGTCGCCGCAGGTAAGTATCAACTGTTGACGTGCTCTCGTATTCTTCAATGTGTTCAGTGGATATTATAGAAAGAAAGGAAATAAGAGAATACAGCACTCGCGGGAGGAGGGAAGCGAAAATAAAATAAGAGATATGTCGGAAGAAGTCGATGACCTGAGAATCTTCTTTGTCGCTACCAATGCATTCGAGAAAAAATTCTCTCGGCGCCGAGGGAGGATCTTGACTCGGAAAACCAGTGTTGCCAGATGGATGGAGCAAAGCCCCCCTAAAGCATGGTTCATTTCCCCCTAGATTTGCCATTCCACTGACCGATTCCCCCTAGGGAATTTCTTCTTTCTCAGACTAATCCCATGAAAGAAAGTAAAGGTGATATCATACCTCTGCAAAAATTTTGCTTGCGCAAGATATTGTGCAATGGAAATGAGTGAAAGATTTTCTGCTTTGCAAACGGAAAAACTTCTTGGCGGGAAGTTTTGAATTATAATTTTGTTTTCTTCATTATAAAATATAAAAATTGCATTGGAAAATTTAGATTTAAGTAATATAGTGTTTTTTTCTTTGTTAATTGTTCCAATGCAATTTTTATATTTTATAATGAAGAAAACAAAATTATAATTCAAAACTTCCCGCCAAGAAGTTTTTCCGCTTGCAAAGCAGAAAATCTTTCACCATTTCCATTGCACAATATCTTGCGCAAGCAAAATTTTTGCAGAGGTATGATATCACCTTAAGAGATATCCATCGTAGACGGGCTATGATTGGCTAGGAATTATAAAACTATGCAATGAAAATATATATTTATCGTATTTATTAAATAAATACAAAAGCATAAAAAAATTAATTTATTTAAGATCACAGGGCTGGTATTCCTATTCTAGACTATAAAGATAAATTGACACGAGAGTCGTCCGACACCGAGGGTGGCACTGGAAGTTGGTTGGGCGCCGACAGAAACGAGAATATAACCGAGTATATTATCGAGCATTGTGACCAACTAATGTTACCATTGGTAACATTAGTTACCAAAAAGTTGATTTTCATTGGTAACTTACCAATGAAAATCAACTTTTGGCGGGAAATTTTGAATTATAATTTACTGAAGTCCAAATTTTCCAATGCAATTTCTATAATTTATAATAAAGAAAACATCATCTCGCTAAATAAATTTCTCATTAATGTTAACATGAACAAAATTATAATTCAAAATCTTCCTCCAAAAGTTGAATCAAAAATTGTTATATATTCTCTGGAAGAAGAATATTCTTGGTAATATTTTCGAAAATATTACAAAATTTTATCACGTGTCTTTTATTTCTGAAATTGCATCTAACATTTCATACTGAAAATTGCTTTGGTAAACTTCTTCACTATTAAATTTGGCAAACATTTTTTGCGAAGGTTCAAATTTTGCGCAACCCCCCGATGGCAAATGAAATCTGATTCGCAAAATAGCTTCAGCAGTTTCTACGGAAATTTTGTTTCGCAGTTTGTCTTTAACGATACTGACGATCGAGAAGGCCCTTTCAACTGTTGCATTTGAAAAAGGCAAGCTAAGCAAAGAAATTGCTAATTGAGAGATATTTTTGAATCTCGATTCATTATTCGCGTCTTTTGCGTCCAAAACTTTTGCCCAATATTCATCGGAATTTTTTTCTCTAATTTCCAAGCGATGAAGAAGATTCCATTGTTCAACAGTTTCATCAACGTCGATGCAAACATTTTTGAAAAACACGGCAAGCTCAGTTATATCATTTTTTAATTGACTCGATGCTGTTTCTGGACAAAAGAGACGAACTTTTTCGAGTGTTTTAATATTTTCAGAGACTCTTTTTTGTAATTCTTCCGCCAGTTTGATCAAAAATTCTCTGCATCGACCTTTGATGTACTTTAAATTCTCGGAATTACAGTTCTTGCTCATTTCGTTAAAATCGTATCCAAAATTAATACAATCAAGACTCATTAGAAAGTTTTTGAATTGAAATTTGCAAAGATCCAATTTATCGACCTTTTCCAATTGCTTCGGAACAACAATTTTTCGCAATACAGAGAAAAATAAATCGTCCAATTCCTTCAGAAGTTTCAAAGGTTCTGCTGTTTCAGATTGGAAAAGTTTGTTTACCGCAATAACATTTTTCAAAGAATGATGTAAAAACGTGAGATATAACCGATTTTCAATGCAGCTATACATTTGATGCAGTGTTTCCGCTTTGAACCCTGCATCGCCGCGTTCAGTTGATTTAAACATTTCGAAATGCAATTCCAAAACTTCCCATTGATTTAAAATCGTATCAATTGCAATTAAACGCGCCAACCAACGGGTTCCAGACAATTTTGCAATTTTTTTGGGAACCACATTGTCGCACATTGTTTTGTGCAATTCTGAATATTGAATATTTCGCCTCGTGCTGTTTGAAAACCACGAATGACTTTCTTTCACGAAATAGTCTAAATTTTTCGGAAGAACGTCGCAAGCATGTTCTGCGCACAAATGCAATGAGTGGCAAAGACATTTTATGGTGATTAAATTAGGAACTTCTTTCTTGAGTTCAGAGGATACTGAGTTGTGTTGACCAACCATTGCGTTCGCCCCATCGACTGCAATACTTAGCAATCGGTCCATTTTTAATCCGTCTTGTGTTATTTGGGTTTTCAAAGAAGTTGCCATGTGTTCTGCTTTTCCAGACTCCAGTTGAATCAGACGATAAAAAGTTGTGTGAACTTTTCGCAACGATTTGCTGAAATAGCGAATCATTACGCACATGACCTTCGTTGTATCAATCATAGTGCTTTCATCTATGATGAGCGAATAGTATCTATCGCCAACATCAGCGATCAATTCCTCCAACAAACAGGGTGAAATCACGTTGAGAATGAGGCCTGGAAAAAATTAATAACATGGTACGTTCACGGGTCCAATGGTGCTGTTCCCTACTGAAAATTCCTATATAAGTTCCTATATACGATCCTATATAGGAACCTATGTTTCACCTATAGGAAATAACATATAGGATCCTATATAGGACACTAATGTTATATACTCAGTTAACAAATTATTTTAAGGGCTTGTGATACTTTACCATAAGAGCAAATTAGTTAAACCAATTATACATTTATTATTATGAACGTATAATTGGTTTAACTAATTTGCTCTTATGGTAAAGTATCACATGCCCTTAAAAAATAAAAGAATAAAAATAATAAGAAACTAAAATTACATTTATATATGCACTTTGGCAATCCAACAGTCTAGAAAATCTACTGCTCATCCAGGAGCAGCTGTAGGTCTTACATGAAACTACTGCGCAGTATTTTATTTTATTTTTGGAAATAATTTTCAAAATATGTACTCCTATATAGAATCCCATGTCATTTCCTATAGGTGAAACATATAGGTTCCTATATAGGATCTTATGTAGGTTCCTATGTAAGTTCCTATATAGGATCCTTTATAGGAACCTATATAGAAATTTTCAGCAGGGTTTGGATTATATTTATTTTTATTATCGTAATTTTTGAATATTTTATATATTTCATTCATTTTCATTTTATCGAAATTTTGATTTATTATAAATGACTATTTCTAAATATGCATATTTTCTGATATTCTTATTTAATTAATTTATTTTTTGAATCCTGTTCTTATTAAAAATGACCTGTGCATTTTGTTCGATGAAGTTTAATTTTTGGTTGAATTTCAGAAGTGTTGTCGAGATTAACAATAACTTCGCTCAAGTGATTTACAGCATTTATGCTGCAATGCTCAGCAACAAATGCTGCGATTTTTAATTCGGCTCTTTTTCTCCTCTCATCGATCGTATATTTAACAAAGTTCGTTATTTTCGGCGTGTTTTCGAGTAAACCTTTGAACTTGGCTTGATTAATATGATATTTGGTACTTTTATGCTCTAACAAATCCTTTTTATGTGCTGCGTAAGCGCGATTGCAGTACAAACAAAATGCGCGAGAAGGATCCCCTGAGCATTCTTTCAACCATCCTGCAACAAAATAAGAAAAAAATCAGCATTTGTCATATATTTCTACAGAAAATGATTTTTATTTATTGTTTTGACATTTATTTTGAGGTTATAGTGGATCTCGTAAATCAAGTTTAAAAGTGAACAACTTATTTTACTTACCTGAAAATTCTGGCTCATTTTCCCAGCTTTTTACATAACGCTGAGCGTAAATTTTTGATTGTTTGGAAGTCATCACGAAGGAATAATAAGAAGACCGAAACTCCGTGTCGTCACTTGGATATAGAAACATTAATGCAGGGTGGCCATTTTTGTGACATTTTTCTCATTCGCGCTCGTGTGAGTGATGTCATGTCGCGTGAGAGCGAGTGAGAAAAATGTCACTAAAATGGCCACCCTGCATTACCGTCCCTGTCAATTTTAGAAACTTTCTCATTCGCACACTTTCCCATGAATAGGAAGAGGACAGCTGTGCACATGCGCACTAAACAAAAATGACGCAACGATAGAGAAAGACAGTACCATATTTAGGATAAAGACACGGAACAAGTACATGATTGTGCTCAGGCCTTAAACCACGAGTGCGTTTCAGGATTTTTCCCCCTTAATAACCCCGTTGAAAATTTTTTCCCCCCAAGGTTTCCCCCTAAAGATTTTGTCCCCCTAAAATTCCCCCTGAGCAACATAAATCCCCCTAAATCTAGGGGGAAAACCCCCAATCTGGCAACACTGCGGAAAACTGGAACTCGGAGGCCACGAATAAATTAATATGGAGCGCATGATAATGCCCAAAATTCTGTTTTTCATAAAATTTATTTTACATAAACTCATTACATCTAATAAATAATCATGTGTTATAATTTTTATATTTCCTAATTTCAATTCCACATAATTTTCATTTTTCCAAATTATTATTTGATATAATTTTTACTTTGCCTAAAAATTATTTGCCCTAAATTTATTATTCCTAATTTTCATTTTTCGTAATTTTTAATGTTACTAATAGGTGTTTTGCATAATTTTTATTCATCCGAAAATCTATTTGCCCTAATTTTTATTATGCATAATTTTCATTCTTCATAATTTTTAATGTTCCTAAAGGTTGTTTGACATTATTTTTCATTTTCCTAATTTTTGTATTTCATCATTTTTATTTTTCCGAAAATCTATTTGCCCTAATTTTTATTATTCATAATTTTCAGTTTTCATAATTTTTAATTTTCCTAATCGCTGTTTGTTGTCATAATCTGCACGGAACATAAATTCCATTCTTCATAATCGGACATCCGGTCAAATTTCAGATCGTTGTTTCCCATCTATGTCTAGTCAAAATAGTCGGTAATGTAGGTAAAGATGGCGCTGATAGATACTTCTTTTCAGTACTTAATAAAAATGGCGCAAAATTAAAACAAGGTTTGAATTTCACCTTGTATGAATTTCGCGTCATTTTCATGTTAAAACATAGTGAACTTCACAAAAGAGTTTGTTTGTACTTAAATTCGAAAATAGCTGCATTTTTTAAAATAAATTATAGTTTTAAAAAATGCCCATCACTTACTTTTTTAAGCGATAGGAAAATATTCCGACGGAAATAAACTTTGTTTCTCACTCACCTGAAACAGAAAACGAAAGAAACTAGGTTAATTAATTATTCAATATGTTAATAAATTGTTGTCAATTTAATTTTGTCTATCATTTTTAAATAATAATTTGGGGAATTAATTTAAGTCAATGTAAGACTTTCATTTTGTGTAGTTTTACTGTATAATGTTCAACTGTCCAGTTTTTAAAAAATTTCTTCTGGTTTTTCGTAGTTTATTTATTTTTGCTTCCTCATAGAGGAAGCTTTGTAGTGGTGACAAAAATCCAGTTTCTTAAAAAAGGATTTTTGAACATATTTTAAGTGGACTATATCTAATATGACTCTTATTAGCTAAAAATATTTATTATTATGAACGTATAATTGGTATAACTAATTTGCTCTTATGGTAAAGTATTACATGCCCTTAACCCATTTTTGCTCCCACCATTATTTTACTCCGCTTTTGTTCTCAGCCCCTCACTTCTCAAATAATCAAAATTTAATGCTGATGTAAAGAAAATTAAATACTTAATGCTTCCTCTATGAGGAAGCAAATCATATAGTATTTGCTTAGAGGAAGCGAAGTGTTCATTGAATGAGCACAGAAGTTGATACAACTTGACAGCTAGTTTTAAATTGATTTTTATGTGTATTGTTTTTTGGTGCATCCTGCACTGAGAAAAATGTTCGATTAACTGAACAAAAGTTTGGATGTCTCTACAACATTTTTTTGTTGCTTTAAAAGCAACAAAATGGTTTTGTTGATCCAACCAAAAACTTTAGTTGGCACAAAACTTTTTATAAATTAAAACGTTAAAATAATTATCTTAGAAAACAATTATTAATCCAATAGAGTATTTTATTCGCTTCTCTCTGTTATAGGCAAAACAAAAATTTTTTGCAACAAAAAAAAATCGCTCAACAAAATTGTTTAGTTGTCAAAGCAAAATATTTCTTGTGTCGACCAACCTCAATAAAATCATTTGATACGCTCAACAAAACAATTTGTTGGGACAGTAAAATAATATTGTTTTATCAACAAAAATTTTGTTATGACAACAAACAACAACATGCGTTGTTTATGTGTATTGTTTTTCATATCTTTCAATGTGTAAATTTTTTGTATTGTTTGTGTGTTCATGCGGTATAAAAAATGCTTATATAAAATTGAAAAGAAGTAATAAAATATTTCTTCTGTCGAGTGCAATTTGTAGGGTAGTATAAAATAAATTTTAGATACTCGTGGTGATTCAAAGTAAAGATTAGAACGTTTCCCCATCGTTGGCTATGATCGCTAAGTGATTCCCTTCCCTGTTGAGCTTACTTACGCCAGTGGGGTAGTAACCCACCCCCCACAGTTTACCCCTCTGCCCTGCAGTTAATGTGTTCCAGGGTAGAACCGACTCCCCCCATCCCCTCACCCTCGCGGTCCCTTTTTCCCTCGTTCCCCCCCCCCAGCATTTGAACGAGTTTCCTTTCTCTCTCGAACGTTCCCTTAAATGCGCCACCTATAATGGATCTCGACTTAACCTCGGATCCTTCCGGAGTCGCGTCTCTTTGTTTTAGAAATTAGAACCGAATTAGCGAATCCGCCCTCACTCTATTAACTATTACCTTTTTGCCGACCCACACACTCAACCTCCGGAAATCCAGAAAGTTGCTAAAGCGACCTCTTGTTTAGGCTTTAGAAGATTCTATTGAAACCTGTTCGTATTAAAGGGCTCTCTGACAAAAGACTTTTTTTTCCCCCTCTTTTATTGAGGAATGACTATTTTCTTCGCACCAGAGTTCTATTCAAAGGTGGCTTTTAAAATGACGATTAACTGCTTCCGCTTCAAAAGAATAGTGCCAAGAAAAATGGTACTTTGTTGCATAAATGTTTAAAAATATTTAGTAATTGTAAAGTATATATATTTTTTAGACATTTTCGTATATCTGGCGTGAAATAATATTTCTGAGTTACACCGGAATTTAAAAATATTTTGAACCGAATTACCGGTTTTTTAAAATATGATTTCTTAGAAAAATCTTATGTGTCAACAAATATTTCATTATACCTCCCACACTCCCACCCCTTATTGGAAAATGATTGGAGAGTGTGACTAAGTATGTTCTATTTTTTGGCAAAAGAGCATATCTTGCAAAAAAATTGGTTGCACCCCTATTACTATTCTGGAAGCTGTAGGGGGTGTGACTAGGATATTTTAGTTTCAAGTAAACTTTCAATTAAATTTCTTTTCTGACAAAAAATAATACAAGTGAAAAAAAATTGGGTCACACCCCATTATTATTAAGGATATGCTCAAGGGTAGGAGTATGACCAAATATTTTCACTTTTCGATTTAAATTTCTCTAAACAAAAAAAATTATGTGTGATCAAAAAAATTTGGTCTTCACCCCACCCCTCATTGTAATCTGGTAAGGTTTCTTAATTTTTCAGATGCATTTTTATAAAACATTATACTTTCTGAAAGAAAACATTTAGTTACACTTCCATTCCTAATTGGAAAGTGATAGGAGTGTGACCAGATTTCTTAAATTCCTAGATTCCTTCTTTGATAATAAATAACGCGTTTCAAAAATATTGGGTTACTTTCCATCCCCAAATTGTAAAGGGTAGGTGTGTTACTAAATAATTCCAAGATTTAGATTCGCTTTTATAAAAAATCATACCTTAAAGAAATTTGGTCACACCGCCATACTTAAATGTAACTGGTAGGGGATGTGACCAAAATATGTTAAATTTTCAGACTAACTTCTATAAAAATCAAATTCTGAACCAAAATCATTTTGTCACGCCCTATTTTTAATTAGAAAGAGGTATGGATTCTCGGATTCGTTTTTATCGGTTTTTATAGTGACCAATAACACGTTTAAAAATATTGGGTCACACCATACCCCCAAAGTGTGCAAATATAGGGGCGTTACCAAATATTTTCAAGTTTTAGATTCATTTTTACATTAAAAAAATATTATCTTAAAACATTTAGTTACACCCCACCCTTATTTGTAACTGGTATGGGGTGTGACCAAAATATTTATAAGTTTAAGATTTTCTATCTTAAAAATCATACCAGTCGTAAAATATATAATCACTTTATATGGTCATCAATATATAGTCCTTTGATTGTAAAGAGGTGGGGGGGGGGGCGTTAGTAATAAAATTAGAATCTACATAAACAATTTGTCTAGCTTTAAAATGAATACAGGAATTTCTTAATTAAAAAATCAATATTTCGAAAGCTAATTGTCTTGAGTGCAGAGTTAGGATAAACTTCTCCTCCGGTTTTATTTAAACTCTGTATACTTATGTATTTTATCGCGCTGACTACAAATACGATAGTGAAAATTGGCGACTAGTCGATTTTCATGGTGAAACCATGAAAAAACCATAAAAATCATGGTTTTTTGGGTTTATCTCAGCTAATATGTTAAATTAAAAAAAAATATCTCAAACAAAAGTTGTAGACCTCATCGAAGTACCCATTTTCTGTTGCAAGCATTTTTTTCTGCGATTAATAGTTTCCGAGAAAATCAGTGATACATCGATTTTGGTACTTCACATCGTAAAGGGAAATAATTGTAAAAGAAAATAATTGTAAAGGAAAATCATTGTAAATGGAAATTTTTGTAAAGGAAAATCATTGTAAAGGGAAATCATGGTAAAGGGAAATGGTAAACGAAAATCATGGTAAATGGAAATGGTAAAGGAAATTCTAAATGGAAATTGTCAAGGGAAATGGTACAGGGAAATCACGGTAAATGGTAATGGTAATGGGAAATAGGTAACGGAAATCATGGTAAAGGGAAATGGCAAAGGGATATAATCTAAACGTATGATAAAGGGAAATGGTAAAAGGAAATATATGGTAAAGGGCTCGGTAAAGGGATATACCCAGGAACAAGAAACCGATTAGAAAATTTGAATCGGTCTGAGGCTTTCGTGAATCCGCATTTTTAAATTAATAGGAAATTTCCGATTAAAAATTTAACAAAGAGTTTATTTAAAGATTTATTTACTTTATAATTACAAACTCTACTTATTTATCTTTTATATTCTTGAAATCGGAATATATGTTGAATTCCGATTTTCCAGTACATAGCTTTGTTTAATTAGTCAACGGTTTAAAAAATTGAAAATTTGGTGTCAAATATGGCAACATAACCTTAAAAATTTTGATCCGATTGAAAAATGCCTAAAAAGAATGAAAAAGTTTCTGTTCAATCGGAGTTTTCTGATAAAACTATTTAAATTTTGGAGACCGATTGAAATACATTATTCCAATTCAGAAAGACGACTGTTGAATCCGCATTCTTAAAAAATCCGATTCACTAAAGCAGTCGTTCAATCGTTTCTTTTTTCCTGGGTAGTACCATATAGGGAAATCATATATAGTAAAGGGAAATTATGATAAAGAGAAATTATGATAAAGGGAAATTATGATAAAGGGAAATTATGGTAAAGGGAAATGGTAACGGAAAATAGTAAACGGAAATCTCTGTAAATTGAAAATAGTAAAGAAAAAATGGAAACGGATTCAGGTACTTTGCAGATTAATTTTTCCCTTCTATTTATGGAATATTTTGAGAAATGATTTTTTCACGAACGAAATGAAGTTCAATTCGGGCTTTTCGATTTCGAGAAAGTTGATGCAGCACCGGAACGGATAATATCTATTTATCGAAAAAAATTAACCAGACACGAGGTACATCTTTCCCAATACGGTGTCCTCCTTTCGTTTCCATTTTAGGATACTTGTCTTCTGCACGTTTTCCACGTTCTCCACGTTCTCCTGGAGTACACACCAACACAAATATAGATATTTGCTGCGTGCGCATGTGTGCTTACACTTTGCACGTAAATTGATCGTATGCGTGCTCAATGCTCATGTTCATGTAGAGAGGCTGCTACTCGATGTTCCCGATACACCAAGCGAATGATCAAGATTCGTTAGCCGATCTATATTTGGACGCAACGATCGGAAATATATATATCTACGCGTATATACCGCGGTTTCGATTAAGGCTAATCGAGAATAATCTAAACGCGTCCCATCGTTCCTTCGGAACACGATGCGACGCGATTGTTTCGCCGTAATCACATTGGAAAAATATAAATAATGCAGAGGCCAGCTGGAAATTGGAATCGGGTTAGAAGGAGAGAAAAAAAATAAAGGACGAGGTCGAGATAGAAAATACATACAACGATCTTCAATTGAAAACCAATTAATTCATATCAATTTCCTAACTCTCTTATGGCTGACGATTGTATTTTGGATTTATAAGCGGTTATAAAGGTTCTATTTTCAATTTAACGAGTTTAGACTCTCTTCGGTTTATCTTCAGCTGAAGAAAATTAAAGTTTATTCAAAAACTATATTTTTTTATTTTTTAGATAATCTTTAAGAATTTTAATTTTAAGACAGAGAAAAGTAGTGCAGTTGAGTTGCAAAGAAGGCGTATGAAATAAATTAATATCGGTCATCACATATAGCACCTCTATTTTCATTAAAAAAGGTGAAATTCTGGTAATTTTTAAAATAAAAATAGGTAAAAAATAGGTTTTACTTAAGTAATTAAGTGATTTAAAGTAATATCAAGGAACTTTTTAAGAAATTTAAAAAGTTTTAAGATATTCGAGGGATTTCATAAAATATCAAGACATTTAAATGATTTTAAAGAATTGCAAACGATTTAAATCGACTTAAAAAGAAATTTAAATTTCAAAGAATTTGAAGGGATTTTAAAAAAATGCATGAGAATTGAGTGATTTTGAAGAAATTTCGAGGGATTTTTAAAGAATTCAAAACATTTTGAGAATTTTTACAAGATTTCAAGAAATTTTAAAGGGGTTTTTAAAAAAATTAAAGGGTCAAAAATTTTCAAGAGATTTTAAATGTTTTTAGAAAATAACAAAAGATTTTTAGTGATTTTAAAGAATTTCAGGGGATTTAAAAAAAATGCAGAAAAATTATTTTCAATAAATTTAACAAGATTTCAAGTGATTTCAGGTGATGTTAAAGAATATTACTAAAAATCTGACGGGATTTAAAAAGAAAGGATTTTAAGAATTTAAAGAATGTCAAGGGATTTCAATCAATAAATCTTAAATTTTTTCAGAAGATTTTAAAGTTTTTAAAAGGATTTCAAAATATTTCAAAACATGTCAATGTATTTTAAAATGTTTCACAATATTTCAAACGTTTGGAGAGATTTTAAATATTTAGAGCGATTTCAATAATTTTGAAGAGTTCCAAAGGATTTTAAAAGAATTCAAAAGATTTCAAGGATTGCAAAAAGATTTCAAGCGATTTCAAAAGATTGTAAGATACTTTAAGGGATTTTAGAAGATTTCAATGATTTTGAGATATTTTTCAAAAATATTATAAGAGACTTTTAAAGATTTCAAGGGATTTCAAAAGATTTTATTTATTTAAAACGATTTCAACTAATTTTAGAGAATTTCAAATAATTCAAGAATTATCGTGCGATTTCAAAAGAGTTTAAAATTTTCCAAATGATTACAAAAAATTTAAGATTTCAACTAATTTAAAAGAATTTTAAAGAAATTCAGAGGATTTTAAAAGAAATTCAAAGAATTTTATTGGATTTTCAAAAGATTTTACAACATTTGAAAATGTTTCAATAAATCTTAAAAATTTTTCAAGAGATTTTAAGAGATTTCAAAAATTTTGGGAGATTTCAAAGATTTTATATATTTACAACGATTTCAACAATTTCAAACGATTTCACAAGGGTTTAAAATTTTTCAAATGATTACAAAAAATTTCAGATTTCAACAGATTTTAATGAATTTTAAAGAAATTCAAAGGTTTTTAATTGAAATTCAACGAATTTTATTAAAATTTCAAAAGATTTTACAAGATTTCAAAAGGTTTCAATAAATCTTAAAAAGTTTTCAAGAAATTCTTAAGAGATTTCAAAAATATTGCAAGATACTTCTAAAGATTGTAAATTATTTAAAATGATTTGAACTAATTTTAGAGAATTTCAAAGAATTCAAGAATTTTCGTAACATTTCAGGAGGGTTTCAAAATTTTCCAAAAAATGATTTAAAAAAGTTTCAGAGATTTCAACTAATTTAGACGAATTTTAAAGAAACACAAAAGGTTTTCAGAAGAAATTCAATGAATTTTATTGGATTTTAAAAAGATTTAAAATGATTTCAATAAATCTTAAAAAATTTTGAAGAGATTTTAAGAGATTTCAAAAGATTTTATATATTTAAAAAGATTGCAACTAATTTGAGATAATTTCAAATAATTCAAGAATTTTCGTAAGATTTCAGAAGAGTTTAAAATTTTTCAAATGATTACAAAAAATTTCAGGGATTTCAAAAGATTTCAATAAATCTTAACAATTTTTCAAGACATTCTAAAGGATTTTATAAGATTTTTTGAGATTTCAAGATTTCAAGCGATTTTAAGAGATTTTAAGGGATTTCAATGATTTTGAAAGAGATCAAAAAGATTTCAAGTGACTTTTAGAGTTTTCAAGAGTTTTTAAAAGATTTCCAATGAATTGAAGAGATTTTGTGTACGAATTTAGACCAGATATAAAAGAGTGATCAACCCCTCTGAATAAAATAAAGTAGAATATAAGGAAAGAATAACGTAACAGAATAGAATAAAAATATAATTCTGAGAAGTGTTCGATGTCGAAAATTGATTTGAAAAGAGGATTCGGAGCAGTAAAGATTAGCCATAAAGATGGTGTTACGGAAATTGACACTTTCCGCAAATAAGTGGTAATACTCGAGATGTATGAAGGTGTAATCCCCTAAGTGACTACGCCAATGTAAAGCAATGAGTGTGAGGGGTAGCAGGAGCAGTAGTAGCAGAGCGTAGTTAGGGGTGGGTCGGTTGGGATGCTTTAGGGTGAGATTTAGTACCAACCTACGCCGCTTAGTCTACTTTCCCCCACCCCCTCTTCGAACCACCTACTACCTCGACACCACCCCATGAACCACCGTCGTATAGTGTATATCACTATACATATCTCCAGTCGAGTCGAGAGAACCACAGTCGGTGCATCGCCAGAAACTAGAGACTAAAGTACCCCATCCACAGATCTCTATAGAGACACCAAACTTATCGACGTGATAACTGAATTATAATAAAATTATTATATACTCAATTATTATATTAAATATTTTACTTCAAACGAAAGCGCGCAGAGCGCGCGCATTTACTTTTTTTAAATGTTATAAAATTTATGATATTTTATTTCTTCTTTCCTATCCGCCATAATTAAAATTTTATTTTAAAAAATTTACGTTTTATAGGAATAACAGTAACATGATATGAATTTTAAAAACTTAACCAATTTCCAAAAAAAGTATATATTTATAAAAAATGTTTCCTTATATTTTATAAATTAAATAATTACAACATGTGTTTTGCTTTATAAAAAATAATAGTTGTTAGATTCTTTTCAAAATTAACTACGTTTACAGTTGTATTGATGTTTAATTGTGATCTTTTTTTTCTAAAAAAAATACCAGATTTATAGTTGTGTAAAGTATTATTTGAAATTACCGACTAATTAATTATCATGAAATTAATTAAGTGTTTATTTTAAATATTATTATAAAACTGTAAATTTCTTAAGTTTTTTTAGAAGGCGAAACCTCGCTTAAACATCTAATACAACTGTAAATGTAGTAAATTTTTAGAAGAATATAATTACCCACTGTTTTTCTTTATAACTCATGATACTTCATATTTCTTTAAAGTCTGATAAAGTCTGATACTTTATAAACTATTGATACAACATCTATTTTACGTTATAAAAAATAATAATTACTAGATTGTTTTCAAAATTAAATATGTTTACTGTAGTATGGATCTTTAATTATGGTTTCAATTTCTAAAAAAAAAACTACTGCATTTATAGTTGAACAGTATTATTTGAAAAAACGGTTAATTAACTATTAAATTAATTTATTAAGTAGTCATAATAAATTAGTAAATTGTTTATTTTAAATATTACTATATAAATGATGATTAATGAAATCAAATTCAAATGAGCGCGCGCAAGTATTTATCGATTGTCGAAAAGCACTATCGATATTTACGCGACGACGAATCAGATTGCCGGAAAAGGCGTTAGGTTTTTTCAACTTCGATTTTATCATCTTTTTAGAATAGGACCCTCTAAATATTCTAAAACATGACTTAATTCATTTCTTAGTTCTTCTAAGAGACTTTTAAAATTTTCTGAAATTTTTTAAGTCCTTTGAATTTCCTTAAAATATGTAACTTTGAATTTCTTGAAATTTTTTTTTAATTCGGATAAACTTCCGAAAAGGTAAATCCTTCGATTTCCTTGAAACTGCGTATACCATGAAAAAACCATAAAAATCATGGTCAGGGCCGTAGCTAGACTTGAATTTAAGGTAGGGCAGCAGTGTTTACGGGTAGGGCGGAAGTAAAAATTTTACTTAATATATAGTATATAAATAAAGATATAGTTTCATACCGTAGTTAATTCGGAATTGTTTAGGTCGCCACGCTTAGCATCCCGTGAAAAGAAAATTGTATTAAATTATAAAAAAAATTATTTTCCGGGATATTGTCTTAGTTGATGGTATATTTTAAGGTAAGGCATTACCTCGCAATGCCCCCCCCCTAGCTACGGCCATGATTCATGGTTTTGTACGATTATCTCAAATAAAATGCAAAACTTAAAAAAAATGTTGTAAATAAAAGTTGTAGAGCTTATCGAAATACATATATTTTGTTTAAGGCATTTTTTTTATACGAGTCATAGTTTCCGAGAAAATTAGAGGTACATCGATTTTCACAAAAAAAAAAAAAAACATTGTAAACAGAAATCATTTTAAAAGAAAATCATTTTAAAAGAAAATGGTAAATGGAAATCATGGTACAGGGAAATGGTAAATGGAAATGGAAAAAGGAAATGGTAAATGGAAATCATGGTAAGGGAAGAAGATAAACGGAAATCAGGCTATATGGAAATGTTAAAGGGAAACGGTAAAGGGAAATAGTAAAGGGAAATCATAAAGTTAAATGGTGAAAGGAAATGGTAAAGGGGAATAATGGTATAAGGGACATTGTAAAAGGAAATGATAAACGGGAATCATGGTAAATGGAAAAGGTAAACGAAAATCGTAAAGGGGAATCGTGTTGAAGGGAAATGATAAAGGGAAATGGTTAAGAGAAATCATGGTAAAGGGAAATGGTAAAGGGGAATTTTTAAGAGAAATGGAAAAGGGAAATCATGGGAAAGGGAAATTTATAAAAATCAATTTTAATTAATTTTAATCAATTTTCTCGGAAACTATCACTCGTAGAAAAAAATGCTTCCCAATAAAAAATATGTATCTGATGAGATATACAACTTTCATTCGAAACACTTATTTTAAACTTTACATAATATTGACTGAAATAAACGCAAGAAACCATGATTTTTATAGTTTTGCTTCCTCATAGAGGAATATCATAGAGGATATTTTTAAAATGGTTTAATAAAACTTTCCTCACGTGATAAATGTCTAATACAACATTCTAATCAATTTTCCGGATGTGTGTGTGTGTGTATGTCGCCGATTTTTGTCGCCCTATTAACTTAAAGACAGTTGTAGATAATTTCATGAAATTTGTAAGGTATATTGGCTCCACCTATATCTCAAAACGTGCCAAAGGATTTTTCAAAATATTGAATATTAAAATTTTTATGTACATTTAAAATTTTTAAAAAAAATTGACTTTTCGTCAATAACTTCTCAAATAATCAAAATTCATAGCTTATGTAAAGGAAAGAAAGATTCCTTTCGTCGAGACGAATCGATTGACCTGTGTGATTAATGGATTTAATTGAATTTAAAGAAAATTATGATTATTTTCAATTTTAAAAATTTTTAATTTTTCATATATTAGTTCAAATAAAAACACTAATCCTACAGGTCAATCGATTCGTCTCGACGCGAGGAATCTATGAATGATGAGGTCAAAAGATTCTTTCTTTCGAGAAAAAAGAATTATATATATTTTGAAATATTTAAGAAAATCGTTAATGCTTCCTCTGTGAGGAAGCAAATTCATTTGCAACTTCATCATAATGGGGAAGCAAAGTGCTCAAAAAATGAGCACAAAAAATTTAAATATAGTTAACTGGAACACTTGAGATCGGATTCACAGCTAGTTTTCTTGGTTTCACCATGAAAATCAAACTTGCGCCAATTTTCACCTCGCTATTATATTTGTAATTAGGGGTTGTGCATAAATTACGTTGAGCTTTTTTTTTTTTTGGGGGGGGGGGG